>JAJLUN010000007.1:0-65901 GCA_030564365.1 Blastobotrys arbuscula | reverse complement strand
GTATGAAGAAAAACGAGGTAGGTTGTTCATGACATTTGAGTATATCAGATACTATTACGGGAGTGTTATTAAACGGACAATTGCAGTACTCCCACGTAAGTTTAATTGCGCATGATTAAAATGTAAGGTGATGTCCAAGGATAAATGATCTTCACGATCGTCCTGTTAAATTGAGCCTCAAGGTCAAGGATGTTTTTTTCCTTTCTTTGTTACAAAAGGAGATATAAAACCATTAACTGCTAAAACGGAATAAATCATTTATAGTACTTAAGTTATAGGTTTTGGGAGATAATGGATAAAAGATTCTAAACGACGTTGAATTTTAGCTAGCCATTTATTATATACAAGGATCACGAACTCACTAACCCCATTTATTTTATCCCCATCTGGAGCGTATTCATGCTCAGTTCCCCTTCTATAATTAATTAGCCCCTTTCATTGCATATTAATAGCTTATAAGCAATAATAACGATAGTTCCCAAGAGTTATTTACTAGAGACAAAAATACGGCTAGTTCATCCAGATCACTGATAGATATTCTCATTCCCAATGGTGTGAGTCAGTTTTAGTGAAAAATAAAATAATATAATGTCGATAGAGCTTGATCTGTTTTACCATTGATTGACATGAAAAATTGCACCACAAAAAAAAACGTGTTATCTTAACAGCGACACCGCACGCAGCTCCAAAGTTCTAAACTTGCATTAAAAAGAATGAATAAGGTTGCTTTTTGTCCATTGTAAAATACATCAGATATAATGGCTGATTGCTGAAAAATTAACTTTCAAGCACAAGCATAGGCGCTTAATTATAACCCACAAATGAGTTGAAAAAAAAAGAAAGGCTCTGTACTATTATTATTATAAAAAATTAATCGCGAGCTCGAGCTTCATATGCATGTTTGAGTTTATTTTCTTTTTTACATTGTTCCATTTTTCTAGTTTTTTTTTTTTTTTTTTTTAAATCCAATCGTTTTCCTTTTTCCATAATCACAACTTTCCAAAAGGTTTTTGTATTAATAACTTATCGACATTCATAGCAATAAACTGAGGCTTGGTTACAAAAAGGGGACTGACAATTTGTTCTAGAAGTTCAGCAAAAAACCCGAACTCGTTATAAAGAAGATATTCAAAAACAAAAACAAAACAACAACAAAAAAGCCACCGCTTTCGACCTATTACAAAGCTTTATTTTTGAGGTGTGTTATTGAATTTTACAATTAAACGCTTAAGTTTAACGCGCACCGCAACAACGCTTTTGTATACCACCACCTGAAAAAAGATCCGGAATCTGACAAGACAGTGGTAAAAACGGTTTTTTTTTTTTTTTCTGGATATTTTTTTTTGATCAGCTCACGACGACGCTTTTTTTTATATATATTTTTTTAATAAGAGCTAGAATACAACGGCCATGACGGCATCGTCGCCCAGGTCCATTTCATCAAAATCATCAACATCATCATCGCATTTAAGCCATATTGAATTTGAGGCCGGAAATGCCCATTCTCCTACTGGGACTAAATGCAACCTTGAATTGAAAACACTAAATGAACTTAGTAGAAGAGGGCTTGTAATGAAATCTCCTTTTTTCCAAATGGCCGAATCTGCTAGTTCAGATAATAGCGCTTCACCAACATCATCAACAATCAGCAACTCACCTATTAATAATGGCGGTAGCCCACAACGAGTAAGAGTAAGATTTTTTTTTTTTTGAAACCCCTAAATTCTTTTCCTAAAACTTTAAAAATACTAACACTAAAAAAAAAACAGAGAGCTATTTCTGGGAAATTGAAACAACGAAGTATGAATTTTGAGAATGTAACAACATCATCATCAACGACAACAAATACTAATACTACTAACACATTTAAACATCGGGCTATTTCATCCCCTATAAAGTTACAAAAATCTAGATCGCGAGAATTAAGACAAAAATTTGGCAGTGAAACTACTAACGAAAATGAAAATTCAGGAGGGAAAGTAAAATCGAAATTAGAAGACGGTTTTAATCCAACTACCGTGGGATTGGGATTACAAGCAGCATCGATCGGGGGTTCGACCAGCAACCCACAAGCCAAAATTGACACATCTCTTATTAATAATAATACTGCCGATCGTTGTACATTAGCCCCTAACAACTGCAAGCAAAGTCGCAATTTTTCCACCGACACATGCAATGGAGACGAGGAGGCAGAAGGAGAAGGAGAAGGCAAAAAAATTGCCCACAAAATCATTGCACAAGTATCCGGGAATTCAACCGACTATAATAAGGGGCTGGGCTTAAGATTTGGAAATAAACAAAAAGAAGAAGAAAAAAAAAAAAAAAAAAAAAAGACGAGTTGGAAATTTCTAATCGTAAACAGATTGATCCAAATTTTACTTCTTCATCACAACATTCAAAGAAAATAGACCCACAGCAACCACAAAACAACAACAACAATAACGTCAAAAATCTTTCTAGTAGCTCGAGCCTAAGCAGTGTTAAAAGTGAATTGAAAAGTTTTGATAGCGAATCAAGTTTGAGTAGTTTCGATTTGAATCCTGGAAAAAAATCACCTCCAAAAGTTCCCACGCCCGAGCTTCCATCTAGAGTGAAAATTCTGACAAGAAACAAGAATATTAATCAAAAGAACGACGGCGATTTGGATTCGAAATCTTTGGATTCTGTAGATACATCAATTATTGAACACGAGGAATACAATAAAGAAGAAGAATATCAAGACTGTGAGAGCACACCTACCCCTGGGCATTATAGTGTTGCTACAATGAGCAATAACAACCAGTCAGATACGACATTGGCTCAATTTCCTTTGGATATGTCAACACTGGAGCGGGACCATGAACCATTGAATCTTTATAATCAATTAAATAATAGTACAAGTGCGTTGGCAACACCAAGAATGCGCAACCCAGTACCAATTGATCGAGACATGTCACGGCAATCGGTATTAGAAGCGTTTGAGAATGATATTAAAGATTTACTGGAATTGGAACAAGAAAAAGAAGAAGAAAAGAAAATGTTGGATAATAGTACTATGTTCAAAGATATCGACGTTAATTATGAATCCAACCATCAACACACTAGTTCAACAACCAGTTCGAAAAGATTATCAAAATCAACTATTAGCTCATATGGTGGTTCCAATACTACTGAGCTAGATCCGGAAGATCCAAAAAGTAAAATTCCAGCATCACCCCCAAAATTACCATCAGCAAGCCAACGGCAACAACTAAGGCAGGCGTCTGCTACAGGGATTATGAGTCCACCAAGTCCTCCAAGATCTCAAAAGAGTTCAAACCATACTGATTATAACAAACCCGCACCACTGGTGTTTAAAGAGAAGTGGAATAATAGGAGTAGCTATGACCTGCAGAGTCCACGAAGTATGGCTTTGGCCAGAACCCAGACAAACGTGGATTCCGATCCTTATAATGCACTACAACCTGTTAATACTAACGAATCAAATTATCACTTTAATTCGCCGAAAAAAAAACTGAATAGAATCAATAGTGATTTGGATAATGGCTTTCGACTCAGTCAAGGTAGTAAAAGAAGTTTGAGCGGCCGAGGCTTATCATTACGAAGAAAGAGCGCTACTACATTGAGATTATCTACTCTAAGTTTACATCCCTCTAATAGTTATGGGTCACCAACCAAAGATGGTTTCACCGAATCATTGCCGCCAACTCCTTCAACGCAGCAATTGCTGGCAGCTACTTTTGATTCGTTTTTAAACTCTCGATCGATGGACGCCAAACCGGTTGTATTACCAGCAGATAATAATCAAATTGGATTGTGGTTTCTACGGCAATTACTATTTTCCAAAAATAGTCCAAATGGTGCGTATATCACTGATAGGTTATACATCCCTCGTGAACTATGGCAAGTTGATACGATTTCTCCAAAATTGTTACATTCAAGACTAAAATGTTTGAACGAATTGACCAAAATTGGTGCAGAGCATTCCAACCAAACCAATTTATCAGCATTTGATAAACAACTGGAACAATTGGAACAAACCTTCCATCTATCTTTCATCCAACCATTAAATGATAATACGGCAGGTTCACCACGAAGAGTTTCCACGGGCTCCACATCTACCACTGGTAGCAATTATTTCTCCCCACCTTCAAGCCAACCATCATCAAGACATGGATCAACCGTCCATGTCCCAAATACCTCCTCATCAATGTTCAAACGGTTGAGAAAGAAATCTGCTGCTATTGTTACGAGCGAAATTTCCACACCAATAAGTAATACATCGGATACCGACATGTTTTCACCAGTTAGTATAATAACATTAGATCATTATCTCAGCGCGCTGGCGTCGCTAGCTAATGCGTTGGAATCTGTACAACAACAATTCTTTGAAACCAAATTTGGAGGAGAATGGCTGAAACGGTATCGACGATTCATTAGCACCATTGCATGTCGATTGATTCTTAAAGACGTGGCTTGCCTACAAGATATTTATAAATGCGATTTTCGCGAGTATTTAATTCGTTAATTTTTTCAATTTTTTTTTTTTCAAATCTTCGTTACATTTTTTCTATTAACAGTTTGATTTATATGCCGCAATAATGGTATCCATTCCACTTGCTTGTCCAACTGGAGTATGATCAGATCCTTTTTCAGTCCAAACACTACCAAACCCTCCATCACTGTTTCTATTTTGCCAAATAGCTTTTGCATTTTTCCATAAAAATTGTTGAACCTTTGGATCTTTCCCATCAAATCTCCCCAAATGTCTAGTAAGCACCCCTTTAAATTGAGCCCCGTCACCTGGGCATTGGCTACTTTCACAATTTTCATCATGCAAAATCCCATCGTCATCAGTCAATTGAGTCATTGCAGCATTAGCAATTCTATGCGCAGCCGAGATCGATTCGCCATCTCCCATCTGCTGTAACCCACTCAAAATCACCCCCTGATTATAAGTCCAGATTTTTTCGTTCATTTTACAAGTCTCCCCATTCATCCCGTCAAACATTAAGTTTTTTGGCCCCAACAGCTTTGAATCTCTAATCAGCCATGTTGCTGTCTGCTTAGCCCAATCACTATACGACGTATCATTAGAGCTACCTCCAATTTTTAAACTCAATGACCCAGCTAGAGTCAAAAACAACTCGTTGGTTATTGCGTTTTTGTAGCTTTTTTGTTCGACACCCCATCCGGCCGCCGGCGCATTACCGTTACATTTGGTATCACTCCAAGAATTAGTCATGGTTTTGAAAATAGTTTCCGCTGTGTTTAAAAAGCTGGTATCGCCTGTAATATCGTATGCTCTAACCCATGCGTTACCCCACCATCCATCATCGTCGTAAAAGTCGTTGGTGAACCCTCCGCCATGATCACTGTTGAATGAGCCACCGTTCTTATGAGTTGTGGAAAACACATGGGCATAACTAGAAGCTTCGCTTGGGAACGCTTCAGAAAAATCTGCAACTGTTTCAATCATGTTGGCGCTGTTCCACCATAATGTCTTATCCCCATTTTTCCACAGCCCTTGATCCGAATCATAATAACTCATCAATTTTTTCATCCCGCTAGTAGCCCAATCTTGCAATTGGCCGCATTTGTTATTATCACTGATACTAGTGGAGCTTGCAGTGGAGCTGGCAGTGGAGCTTGCAGTGGAGCTGGCAGTGGAGCTTGCAGTGGAGCTGGCAGTGGAGCTTGCAGTGGAGCTTGCAGTGGAGCCAACAGTAGTCCCACTCCCTTTGTTTTTAAAGGCAAATGGGCTTGCCGCAGTAGCCGATGGTGCTACAGATCCTCCATGTGTGGATGTTTCAACCACCACAGATTGAATAGTTTCTGTTCCTGGCATGTTGTTATCATTGGATCCAAAAGAGACCGGACCAATTTCGCTTTGAGCTACCGCTGCTGTTTGTTGTTGTTCCCATTTGAGTGTTTTACCAGGTTTTACTATTGTTTTGACTTTAACTCGTAACTTATGGTTATTATTAAAATCAGAATCGTCAACAGCGTAATCTGGTTTTTCCCATTGATTCTTTCGATCTTTTCGTGAATAAGGTTCTGCTACATGCGCATGCGCCTTATTGCCATATAAATCGTTGTTGTTGTCATTATTAGTTGCATCATAATCATAAGCATTATAATCGAGATTGGATCGACCATACAATGTGGAACCTTGACTTTTCTCCGTGCCTGCATCAATGCTGGTATCAACAGATCTTGGAGCCAAATTCTCATTACTGCCACACTCAGGGCCAGAGGAACATTCCAGTAACCCTGCAGTGTGTATAGAGTGTACTGCCGCCGCACTTGCGGTAAGATCGTAGATCACTAGCGATCCACAGACAATTGTACATAATGATCGAGATCGCATTCTTTGTTTGCTATAGTTTTTAGAATAAGTAATAACCTTCAATTGGCTATATTAATTGTTTTAAAGAAAAATTAATGCTTAAAAGAGTTAAGAAAAAAGAGTGATCCACATAAGGAATTGCAGGTGTATTTATACATAGATTTATAAACGAGTGGTAATCTGAAAAATATTTGTATATAGCGCACAAATTTTTTTTTTTTTTGTCTTTCGTTCTATCAATCAAATTAATGCAATAATTGCAGAATTTGTTTTCTTTTCTAAGTTTGTGACTTTTTTTCAGCTTTTTAACTCTCTTGCAATTGCCTTTTACTTTTTTGATAATATAATTATTCGAGACAAAACACTATCGACAGACCTCCTGTACAATTGGTGATATTTGTATTTACTACTTTTCTAGTATAATTAATAGAGCGGAAGTCGAGCTTTCCTAATCCTCTTTCTATAAAAAAAAAAAAAGGAAATTTAAAACTGCATGAAATGTTAGACCACCTCTATCTAAGTAGCTTAGCTTTCTGTAACTGAAAGTTACAGTACTAATGGGCAGATAAAAAAGAAGAGACCAGTGTGTTTTACTATCGAGCAGTGATGGTATTAATATTTCCGTGTCAGTAGTGAACTTTTTATTTATTAATATCTTTCCCCCCCCCCCCCTCCTTTTCTCTCCCCGCGAGAGATCGAGATCGAGATCAAGATGCCGATCTCGATCAACCACCCAGGCTTTTAAGTTTCAGGCATGTTATTCTCAGTTCACAATGATCTAAGACAATTATTTTAATACTTTAATACGCTCATTAATTGCAATGGAAATTTAAAAATAGTGGTAATTCAACGTTGTGTTTAGAGTTTTTTTTTATTTTTTTTTATTTTTGTCCAAGTTTTAAAGCATAATGATTTGGATATAAAGTATAAATCAGGTTTTGAATCGATATATATAAAATAATTGGAATTAAAATGAAATTATTATAAAAATAATAAATTAAAGCAGGCAAAAAACTGTGGTAACTACTGTTATTTTAGATTAAAATGTGTACTATATTAGATATTTTATAAAATAAAATGTGTATATTGGATATTTCATAAAACCAACCGTACAGTTATGAAATATTTATATAAAAATTTATGCAACGTATTCATACTACTTTTTTTTCCTTTTTTTTTTTTTTTGGTTTTTGTTTTTGTTATCCAAATAAACTTACCACACAGTGTGATCAAACTTTTCCAACTCAGACACACCAGCTTGTAAATCTTTTTGTGACTTTTTCCGCATATAAAAAATCGGGCAATCTTTACTAGTACAAATGACATCTTGATGTAACGAACCTTGACATCTCTGACATTGAGTCCATAACCGAGCAAACTTTTGTTCCAACTGATTTACACTAGTCAGAGTAGTAAAATACAATTCTTCAACCTTATCGGTACAATTCTCACACACTACACCTTTAGAATAGATCCCTTTCAATGGTCGCTTACAATTCTTACATAAGTTGGTCTTGACAGCAAATTTCATCAGCCCACCCGTAGTGGGGGCTGCAACTTTAATGGCTCTAGTATGATCACCAGTCAACAGCAACTTTGCCTTCTTTTCGCCAAGGATGGGCTCAAAAATCCTTTGAAGCGGGTTGGATAATTGATTCTCCAGATAATATTTAGTATCAATTGGTATATTATTTTCCAACACATAAAATGGATCTTCAGATTTCTCATAATTCCTCTGGGCATTGGACCCCTTAATAATAACATAGGCTACTCGATCCCCCAAAGTTGGTGCACTACCAGCATCACGTTTTCTCATTCTGTCCGCTAATTCTACATGAGCTTGCTTACCAGCATAATCTTGTCGACTCAATGCCTTGGTGATAACTAATTGAGACATGTCAACTTTATTTTGCAACAAATCTTGAATCACCGATTTGACGTATTCCTGTGCCCCTTCAACATCTCGGTCCATCAGGATCTTGCACAATACCGTCTCAATAACATTTTGCACCAGCCGGCAGTTATCTCGTCGTACTGTCTCAATACCTTTGGTATCCATTTTATCATACTTATCAGGACTGGTCCAATATAATCCTGCATATCGTTTTTTATTAATTAGTAAATATGGGAAGTAGACTTTTTCAAATTCTAATTTAATTGGATTTTTGAAAATCTTACTAACTTCCGCAGCCGCTTCTTCCCCCAACTTCATGCAATCTGTCAAACCTTGTGGGCCAAATTTTACCATCACTGAATCTGTGTCACCATAAATAACTACAGAATCATGGCTATACCCATTGGAAATTGTATAATGTTTTTCAACAAAACTTTTGGTGTTCTCAATCATTGTTCGGCCAAATGCAGTAGTGGAGGATGAAATTGCCAAGCATGGCAATTTACCAACAGTGGCACCAGTGAACCCGTAAACAGAGTTGGCCGAAATTTTCAGAGCCAATTGTCGACCGTCCAAAACGGCTCTTTTAAATGGGTCTGTCTCCTTCTTTAAATCGGCTTTTGCTCGTTTTCGTGCCGTTAACAATTCATTCAAAATGACTGGCAATAATCCTTTTCGCTTATCTTGAGTCACAAATAAATCATTATTTGGGGTGATGACATAGTCCTTATCTTTTTCCAAGTTCAATCGATCAACAGTAGCCTTGTCGATTAAAGTGGTATAACACAAATTATGAGCCATCATAATACTTGGATATAGAGAAGAAAAATCCAATGTCGCAATGGGTGTATCGTAATACCCTCTTTTCGGTTCAATGACTGTAGCCCCTTCATATTGTTCATCCGAAGATCCTTCTGATTTTAGATTTGGAATCACATATCCAACTTCCAATGCTTTTCGAAATAATTGAGAAACAACTTTAATTTGTTGACCACGTGCTAATAAGTAACTAAACGGGACTCCAGTGACTCTGGCCATTTCGGTATAATTAACCAATGTCATTAGTTTGTCCATCAATCTTAATGGTAAATATGCATCTTTCAAACAATAAACCGCCAACCGTCTTCTTGATTCTGCATTACCGTTTTGTAATTCAGTAATAATAGAATGATGGACATCTTCCTTCTGTTCTCCCAAAAAGTTGGCAGAAACGGCATTTAATGTATAACTTCGTAATTTATGTTCTCGTTGAATATATTGCAACATGTCAACTTGGATTCTGCCATCAATATTAACAACTTTACTTTCCCGTGTACCATATGCTTTAGACGAAAACGTTGAATCTTTAACCTCTTGTTTCTTAGTAACCAATCGACCGAAATATGGGAAATCTTTAACTCCTAATGTCTGTGCTCGATCTAATAAATATGGCAGATCGAAATTTGCAGAGTTATATCCAATAATCACATCTGGATCAGATTGGGTGATGAAATCTCTCCACTTTTTTAACATGTCTTTTTCATGTTCGAATGAACAAATTTGTGACCCAATAATAGGTGAACATGATCCAACTGTAAAAACATTTCGAATGAAAGGTTTTGTCTCACCTTGTCGTTGAACAACATTCGCAATTTGAATAACCGGATCGAGTTTAGCTTCTGGGAAAATACCTTTTCTGCCAGCACATTCAATATCAAAACTTAAAATTCGCAACGGCGCAACTTTTAACCATTCTCCTTCTGATGGGTGGGTAATTAGTTTGTCATACGGTACACTGAATTCTAGTTGACATCTTGACTGTTTGTTTTGAACCATTTTGTAAGTATTTTTTGGGATTGTAATCCATGACATACCAGTGATATGGCAGTCAATCATAGTTCGCAAAACATATTGAACATTATCAAAAGTCGTCATTGATTGTTGCGGCAGACCTTTATATCTAATCATACCTTGTTCAAACCCACTCCTTACACGGTTAATATGTTTTGGATCAGTGACAATAACTTTCAAAAACGGTGATGGCCCACTACCGCTGTATCCCCATAAACTCTCTTTCAATTCAATTTCAATATGATCTAATGCATTTGGGTATGATGTTTTGATAACCTTTTCAAATTCTTCAATATTTTCTTTCCTGAATCCTACTGGTGCAGGAACGTAAAAGTAGTGTAAAAACCCAGTAACATTACAACAAACCGAGTGTCCTTGTTCAGTGACACCAAACATTCGAACCACACAGCGCCCATCGATCCATGCCTCTTCTGCATCAATCTGTTGGAATGAAACGTCTGTATTTTGTGGATCAAATCGTTCTAGTGAAGGACGTTCCCACGATTGATCTACTGAGTCAGCTAAATCATTAAGGTTAGTATTACCATTGTTTTTTTTTGTTTTTTTAAAAATAATTACGCATACCCTCTTCCGTTAGACTTAATAGTTCCTGTTCGAATGAAGTAGGAACTGAGCTTTTTGTTCTTTTGACAGATCCATTATTCCCCTGTCCTGTTCGTTTTAATGTGGCCATTTTATTATTATTTATTTAGAACTATTGTGAAAAAAAAAAAAAAAAAATTTAATAATAATTAAAATGGTGTGAAATTATTAAAAATTTAGACGCGTCAATCTTGTGTTGTTAATTAAATATAAAAATAAAAAAATTTCTCCCAATAAAAAATGTGTTAAATTGAATTATTAAGTGTTAGACGCGTCGTACGTAGTGGAATAAAAAATTGGGCGTTAATTAATTATCGGCCGGGGATCGCGAAGCGTGTTTTTTTTTAGCTAGGTACCGTTCGCCCAGATCCGGATCTATAGAACCTTTCTTACAGCCGTAATAGTGCATATTAGAGAGTAAACACACTGTTTAGCTGGTTACTACTTGAAAAATCTAATTATAAAGGAATACCTGCTTTTGTAATTTCTTAATCAACTAGGCACATTATTATATGAGTATCATGTTTGCAAAAGATGGTTTGTCGTCCATCCTTGTGAGTGTGTGCCATGTTGGCTTCTGAGTACTACTCAATGGTTTGGCTTAACCTCCATTATTCTAGTGATGTGTTGATTACTAATAATTACCCTAATTATTAGTAATGGTAATTTTATGGATTGTTGGGATAGTTGGATAACTATATGATCGATGTAAAATTTATCCATCTACTTTGTTTATATTTAATAACTTGACCTAATTTGATAATAATAAATTAATAAATTATCTTGTAAGCTAATATGCCACTGTGCTCAGTTGATAATCACCGTGGGAACAAACGAAATCAGGGTGTTTTAAGTGTTCACACATTTATAGCTGCTGTAACTGAAATTGTAGCGCTGGATAATAAGTTTCCATAAGCTTGCAATGGGTGCACCCTTAGCTACCATACTTCCTACAAGTTATAACTAAAACATCTACTTTAAAAAAAAAAAAGAAAAGTAGTCTTTGAGCTTAATTAGACCAATAAAAATATATTTATAATTTTTTTCCGAGAAAGACGGATTTAAACTATAATGCTGCTTGATGGGTAAATTTTTCTTAAATGAGAAGGGCACATGAACCCAAGGCGAAAAATCACGTTTTCTGCATGAAATGGAAGCTTATCTTAATATTGTGCACATGGTCGGCATGTATACGTATAAAAAAAGCTGAACTCATAAAAAATGAGAAAATGATTTCTAGGATTTGTTTTTTTTTTTTTAATTTTGGTAACTTTGCTTTTCACAGGGTCTGGAGTACTCTCAAATATCTGATGCACGTCGTCTTATTTGCTAGAAGCTTATGGATATGAACATAAGATATATGTACGGTAAAAAAATCTGCCAAGTTGGAAATTATCTTTATGTATTATAATATATAAGTTTATTGTTGGCATGCATGCTAAATTTAAGCTGTAGGGGGTTATAAGCTGTAGGCGTATAAAATATTGGACATAAAAGCTAGGATACGTTAGTTCTGAGAAATATTATTGGTTAGTGAAAAAAATATAAATCAGATCAATGAGCATGTGCATAAAAATACATCGCGGTTATCCAGCCCGAGACGACAATCACTTAAAGGCCTCTTTCATTTAAATTTATTCTCTCTGTGTGGTAAATTTAAAATTCATGCTAGTTATAAGTCGGGGCTATTTTTAATCAAGTTAGTCCCGCCGCAAGGATAATCAAAACTAATGTATTTGAATCCAAATAAGTAAAACACTTTTGTGTTCATAACATTGTGAATTATAATCAGGGTTTTCATGACTACTTTCTTTTGTTGTCTACATTATCATCGACTTAGATTGCTATTTTGACTGTTTTTTTTTTTTTTTAATGAGGAGTTAATTTTCTTTTTTAACCATTCGATCTAGTTATTTAATATCCAACAAATATTTATGTGTGGCGTAACTCATCGCTTTTGATGCCTTGGTGTCTGAAATATTTTTGGATCCATTCTCATGATTCTTAACTTGTATCAGCTATCTTATGAGCTTGTAAAAAAAAATAAAAAAATTATTTATTTTTGATAATACAGTAAAACAGGTGGGGGGGGGGGGTTATTTTTAGGAGGTCATGCATTTTCTGTTGGAACCTTTTTAAGAGACTACAAATGTTATTACGATATTAGTCTCATCTTCAAGATACCACTGCCTCGCATATCATTATGGTGGGCTATTACGAGACTTTTGGGCTTATACGTATTTAGACATCTGATATATCCAAGGCAAACTAAAACAATGAACTAACTGGTTTAAGTATGTATATGTACGTATTTCACGACTTTTACATTCAAAATAACAATGTTGGCTTCTTTTTTTTTTGTTTTTTGAACTGTCCCATTGAGTTTTTTTTTCTTTTCTTTCTAGGTACTTGAAGTAGAGCCCTCGATTAAATTTTTTTTTTTTTTTTTTTTTGGTGGGGGTTTTGTACCCCTCACGCTAAACTGGCAGCGTAAGCACGATAGTTAATAAATATACCGCTTATATAATATTTTCAGAGACTCCATAGAGACGCACGGTACTATGATTAGCCGACGAGCATAAAGGTTTTCAATGTGTTTTAAACAAAATCACAATAATCTATAAGTTCTCTAGAACGAATATCTAGCTCGATTAAACTCCTAATATTTTGAATATCATTTTTCAAGTTGGTGTTGTAACTACATATATAATCCAAATAATCAACAAAATTGGAGTATGACCTGTGGGAAATTCTATAACGGTCGAGGACCCGGTCTTATGGATGTATTATATTACTAGTATGCAACTTACATTCCAAGTCTAGGCCGCCACATAATATGAAACTTTCTAGTTGTTAATTTTTGATCATAGTGTGAACAAAATTTTTTTTTGTGGATGCACCCATGTGTAGAAGACATTTTACCATCACCGTAGCTAAATGAACAAACAGTTCATAAACTCATTTATTTTTTGTGCCAATGTCGGGCTTAATTTTGGAGATTCATGGAAAAAAGAAAAACTTTGCATCACACAGACCATTAGAGTACATTTATAAGTCTGAAAGATATTTTTGCATCGACATGTTTGGATGCATAAGCCTCAAAAGTTCTATAACAGTAAGGGAATCGAATCCAGTCCATTATAGTTTTATCCCTAAGATCCAATTTTTCTTTCCAGCCCGTTAAGCTTTTTATTTCGGCTGCATCATTTTATTATTATTATTTTTCTTTTGCGACCTTAAAAACCATTGTGCATCATGAGCTGTTTAAATTTCTGGGGGACGGATCGTGAATTCCCAAATTTATGGATTAAATAATATATTTGTCAATCGATTTTTGATCCTCTATTCAACATCCAAAGCTATCATTATTAAATTGAAAAGTCCGTGGCACATGTCATCTTTGTTAATTAATTCTGAACAAGTTGAAGAAATAATATTTTTTCAATCGAAAATATTCCATATTTTTATTATTTATTTTCATAACCCGCCACCAATCTTTTATTTATTTTTTTGTTTTTTTGTGTCAAAGGGTTCCGGGACCCTACAAAGACCGTGAGACTTTTTTTATTCTATATAGCGCGGCTGTGCAAAAAAATAAATTAAATTGTTGTAAATTTAGTTTTTTTTGTTCTAAGCTCTCTTCTTTATTATTATTTACATAAGACATATTTAGTACTGGCTTACTATAGACTTTCAATAACAGCAACTTTTATTATTATTATTTTTTATTTTTTATTTAGAGTCGATCTGCTTTAAACTTCAAACCAATTCGAAGAATATGTAATTCAGGTAATTCATAATGCTTGATCAACCGCAGGCACCTTATACGTACCGGCATGGCTATCAAACAACTAGTCATGAAAAGCATTTACACAACAACCTGGCTGCTCAGGAGATACTGTAATAGACTAAGATATTTCATTAAACTCAGCAATTGACATAACTTTTGATTGTCAGCAAATCTCTCGCTTAATACGTTCCAGGTGATAGTAGTAACAAAACTGTATGATTATCAGCGGATGTTGCGCCTAGAAACCGGAGGGGTTCACCCGGGCCAAGGTGAGACATACAGATGGGGGAGCTTAAATTTGCAAGCTTGAGATGGAGAGCCGACTGATCGGCTAGATTACAAAGTTTGACCCTTTTGAGGATTTGTTACAAACCATTTTTAGCGCTGGCTTTTGCTAAATGACATTACGTTGATTTTAATTTATATCCGACTGGCCGGGGGTGCCAGTATTATTTAAAACATGTCTCTGACCTGTAGCCTGGTATTTATAACTGTAAGTGTGGCCAATAAGTTATTCATGTAGTTGTATCAGATGAAACAGTTCAATCAATCAAATCTGATCGCTCTAGATAAAATAGTCTAATATGTGCGTGGATTAATTGGGTTACATGCTCGAGATATGTTCGTTTTTTCTGAGTGGCACTGTTTCTAAACATGTTGTTACAATATTAATCAATTGGGCTCTATGTATTAATAAGCGGAGTGCTGCATAGATTAGAATAATTATGTAAGAGTGAGATAATCTAGCCTCGAAGACACATAACCCTGGTTTTTTAAAGTACTTGCAGGAATATTAATAGGGTACTACAAAAAATTTCCTCAGCTAGACAACAAAAAAAAAAAATTTAATTAATTTTAATCCAATATTATTATAATATTGTTGGGAAAAGTTTGGTTATTCGATACTATAATATTACTACTAAAAAGTCCATTCGTTGGTAAAACCAAATCATTACTACTGCTGTCTTATATGCCGCCGGTTTACGGAATCCTTGACTGAGTGAGATTATTGTTATTTAAGATTATGAATTAAGTGTATATATGCAAGATCTGATGAATTGTGAAACTTGCCCCCGTTCTTGACGGATTCAAACCGCACGATCTTGAGCATAAACAGATGCAATCTTTATACGTGCCATTCTTGGTTTAATAAACATGATGTAAGCCAGTGTGTGTATACTGTATTCTTATCTCTTAAATTTGATGTGAAAAGGGAGTCAGAAAAGAAAACAAAAAACAAAAAAGAAAAGGGAGGGGTGGGGGGAGGAGGGTCAGCAGCGGCGGCGACGACGACGACGAATAACGGCACGGTGCAGTCGTGTATGATTGACATTAACAAACACGTTTTAGAACTGCTGGATCGTTTCCAAGACATCTTATGTAACTCTGTTAGATTGGCATATCGTGAGATTATAGTTTACTACTTGGTTAAGCTTTATCGCTTATAAAACAGCTATCGATAGCGACAGCGGAAACCGACTCCCTTTCTGTTCCAAAAAATAAAGTATTACTGTGCATATGATAGATTGTTGTTGCTTGATTGCAACCATCTCATCAACTGGGCATTGATAACGTCGCCTATTGCTATTTAGTGGATACAGTAGCTTCCCAAAATAATGTTACTACAGTAGTACCAAAAGTATTCCTAGAACCACAAATATTAGATAAAAAGTCAAGCTGAGATTGAAAACTTTCAGGCTCCAAGGGAAAAAAAAAAATAATAATTAATAGAAATATACGCGACCACCAAGACGTCGAGCATTAATTGCGTTTTACTCGTATAAGTTTTGTCGAGGAAAGCTCATAAACCAGTAGTTGAAACAAAACAAAGACAAAACAAAAAAAGAAAATAATGCATCGATTTACCACTATGATGGCACTTTCATGTACCGTGATTAACGTGCATCGGGCCATGTAAGATCGCGAGAATGGTGGCAAGTTCCCCTCTCTCCAGCCAGACCATCTTGGATAAAATTCGAATAATATGGTAGTACGTTGTTGTAACTGGCTGTGACAAATTCCGACTATTCCACACATACAGAATTAAAAAAAAAAAAAAAAAAAAAAAAAAAAACTGCACTGCGTGTACATGTTCGAACGGTTATGTCTTTGACTTAGAAACTGGACGGCGCTACGGTAGTGTTGGTGATGCTAGATGTTTTTTAGGGAGTCGTGCGTCTTTGTTTCTATAGATATCAGCTGTGTGTAATCGTGCTATGCGTAGGATTTAACGCTTAAGGTTGAATTTTTACCTAAACTGAGATTACATGCAGCACCTAAGACTAATCCTGTTGATATCTACAGAGGTATTGACAATATATAAATTAAGGAAGCCCCTGATATGTAATAATAATCTATCTATCTGACAAATAGTGGCTAGTTATATTAGACCTTAGATCTTTTATTAGATCCAAATTGATAAGTCAAAACAAAAAATAATAATACTAAATGATCAAAATAGATCATTTGAGTGGATCCTCGAGATGTTAAGTTTTGTAAATCAGAGATGGCTTATGGGAAGCTTGTATATAACGATTTATGGAATGGTGTGCGGAAATTTTTATATGACGAGTAATTTCATCACACAGTTTTGTAACCAACGACCGCATAACTAATTGGAAGGCTTTCTTTTTTAATTTTAAAATCTAATCGAACGTTATTATTCATTATTATCTGTAGATGATTATCAACTGCAAAAGATACCGCAATTAGTATGCAAGAATCCGTTGAGAACACCGTAACCAGTCGTGTACTATTAATGTCATACATCGAAATCCTTAGGCTGAAAAACTATTACAGTCTATTATGGATTATTAGTTTGTGATAACAGAAAGGAAAAATCCGCTCGATATTTTGATCAGTTAGGGTTTATCATAGCATGTTTATAATTAAGATATCGATCTAGGATTTATTGCCAAAAATGTCTTGGATTGCATTTTAAACAAAAACAATATTTTCAGAATATATAGTAACGGTCAACATTTGCAATTATAAAATCTGAATTGAGTTCAGGTTGGAAATTGGTTATAAGATTCATGAATATTGTTTCAATCATTCCGTTCGGGCCCTAAGCCGAATCTGGCTGAATATGATTTAAGAGACAGTTGTCTGAGATTCAAGTTTCGATTCGCATAGAGACCCGTCAACCTATCTTAAGTTATATATTGCTGAAGCATAAATTGTTTATTACAGTTGAAGTGGGGGCCACGTTTGTTAAATTATATGGCGTATATACAGTAGTACTACTACCTTGTCTATTAATTGTATTAATTGTAACCTTTTATTTTTTATTTTTGAACTGTTTTTTGGCTGAAGTCATGAACTCCTTTGTTTATTGCAAATATAACACTGAACATTGGTATTAGGTTTATGGTTATAATGATATTATAAGCCCTATAAATACGAACGGCTTTTTTGTTTTGTTTTTGTTGGACTATTTTAGGTTAAAAATTGAAATAATAAAAGCCTTTTAAAGTCTTCTATTCGTTGAAAAACACCTAAAAAAAAAAAAAAAAAAAATAGACCATCTCGAATACTTATATTTGCAATTAACTGGCGAAAAACTAGAAATATTTAGGCTGAGTTACTTCAAGAGAAGCTAGGTTTCAAGTGCTAGTGGAAGAAGGCAAAGGAAGAGGGTGGACTGACGATCGACCCCGTCCAAATCACTGCGGATAATCTCATGTCAATAAGCTTACATGTACATGTCACCATTAAATTGTGCTGTAAATAAACTGGTAAACTCGATCGATCTAGACTCTAGACCTAAATTATTAACTCATCAGTATATAAGGTATTGGGGCTTATAAATTCTTCACGGCAGCTTATGATACTTTTTTTACCCATCATTGCAGGTTATGTATACCTACATGTATTTATTGAGATCGTCCCGAGAGTGCGTTCATAAGTTGTCAGGTCTATCTTTTCTTGTTTTGAACTTTTCTACAATTTCCCCCGTGCTTTATTGGTAGCCACCAAAGCGTGTAAAAATGTGATCAATAAATGAACCAAACTACGTATACACTACTAAATAGGAGAGAATTGCTAAACTAACTAAAAGCTTAATATAACATTTTTTGAATATTATTTTCTGTATTCTTGAAAGACAAATATAAATGGCTGGTAAGTGGTTTAAGAATAATATAATATTTTTTGGGAGATGGGCTTGAGACATTCTGGTCATGATATTTCAACACACCAAAAAAAAATAAAAAAATAATAATAATAATAATCTTTGGACTAAAATACGATACATTACTGGCTACTTTTTTGCTTTTTATCCTTTTTGTTTTCACTCCAACCTTTAGATTTTGAAGATCACTAAATTTTTATCTTGTCAAAATAGCTGATTCTATTATAAACAAACTTTTACATATCTCCTAAACTTGTCCTGTTCTTCTTACTCCAAGTTTACGATAATGGGTGAGCCTTTTTTTTTTTTTTTTTTTTTTTTTTTTTTTTTTTTTTTTTTTTTTTTTTTTTTTCTTTTCAATCATGGATTTTTTTAGTTCCGGCTCTCGCTCACACAAAAATAAATAATTAGTACCAGAAACCACCAATTAATTAATCTTTTTTTGAATGGTGTAATTATTAATTAGCATCAAAAGCAAAAATACATGTAAGCACTGCAGGTTAAATAATTGATCAATCACCTCTCCCCTCGCATGGCTGCATATAAAACGCACGGTAACATCCTTTCTCTTTCTTCCTTTTAATCAATTGACGAAGCTGATTAACACACAGCTAAGACCTCGTCTAAGTAATTACAATAGCATTTCTTACAAGGGCTCGAGATAGAATGGTTATTAAGATATGACAGCTTTCTCGTTTCTTTTGTCGAATGCATTATAATATTTGTAGAAATCCAAAATAATATTTCTAGCTGCTTAGTTTAGACTCGAAGTATTCTTTTCTTTTTCACCAAGTGCTTTCTTTTTACAGAAAAAAAAAAAAAAAAAAAAAGGGTAGTACAGTAGAATATTAGATCTGAATTTAGGGATTTGCTTTTTGTTGCGATATCTCAAATGATTGACGAACGAACGGTCCTCGAAAATGCCCTTATAGCACACAAAACTGAATGATTATTCAAGCAGTATTTTGCATTTTTATCGTTAAAAGAAAAAAATAAGATAAATTTAATAATAATAATACTCTTTTGCTTCTTAATTATGGTGCCTTTATTCTGCTAATTGGCATTAGTCTATAGGTATTTCGAACCAAATAAACTATAAATAATAAACACCTCCCTGATCATTTAAATTTTTTTTTTTTTTTTTTTTTTCTCTTCCTTTCTCTTCTCGGTATTTTTTTTTTATACATAGGTTATATTCATCAGGTTATACAATTCTTTAGGATCAAAAGTTCAATACCCACTGTTGCACTATTAAAATCTAACCCAAAGTGTGTGTGTGGATTACTACAAAATTTATACAACATGTCGGTATCAAATATGTATCAAACTTCGTTAAACTACCAACTGCACCAACCACATCCACAACCTCGACATCATCACAATCATCATAATTCACCACAACAGAAACAATCAAGATTTAGAAACGCCAATATGGATACTGTAGGGTATGCAGTCAATTTCCCAATTTATGATGTGCACCCAAACGTTGTGATCCCACCAGAAGAACAACATATTATACCAGAAAAAACCGATATCACAATGAAGAAATACGCCACTTCAGTCGACGAACGAAACTTTTTGACAGTCTTTGAATATTCTGTCAACAACCAATGGGTTATTTGGGATTATTACACAGGCTATGTCCATCTAACTGGGCTATGGAAAGCTATTGGAAACAATAAAGCCGATATTGTTAAACTTATTGACAACTCCCCAGATTTAGAACCAGTTATTCGACGGGTTAGAGGCGGGTTTCTCAAAATTCAAGGCACCTGGTTGCCATACAAGGTAGCTAGAGCGTTAGCCGGCAAAACTTGTTATCATATTAGACATGCATTAATCCCAATTTTTGGAAATGATTTCCCAGATACTTGTCTGAAGCCTGGACAACCGGGATTTGGGCAATTGCAATTACGACCAACAGATAATAACAAGCGCCGTAAAAAACGAGCTAGTAGTTTATCTGAGCCATTGGATAGAAAAAAGAAACGACAAAGAAGTGATTCATCACCTCAACTATATACAAAAAAGAGGATTATTAATAATACTAACAATACTAACACCAATAAAAATGAATGTGTGATTGATTCACACCCATCAAGTGAGGATGAAAATGCTAGTACCAAGAGACAGCGTCCCCGAGCAGCTACGTTACCATCAAATATGATGATAACTGCTCCGCCACTACCAGAGAAAGTTACTGTGGAACGAAGGTTATCAGAATCTCCACAAGAGCTGTTGGAAGCTTTGCAGGCCACTCGATCATTGCAATTATTCAGCGCTGGTCCAATGGGGAGAAGATGGTCCACTGGTAGAACGTTTGGTGGGGGGTTTGAATGTGGTGGCAAGTTTTGGAAATGGGACGGTAAACAAGATTTGACTGTTATCGGACAAGCACACGATGATATTAATAATAATAATATTATTAATGGTGCTCCTCCTCTGTCGCCAGGGTCTAATAGTGATTGTTCATCTTTATCCCCAAGAAGTCCTTCGGAAGATTATACTATTGCCACACCTCGATTTGTTCCAGATGCTCATGATGGTACTGTCGTGGTGCATTCCAGTTGTATTAAAAACAGCTCTACAGACCAGCGATCAGTTATGGATATTAGTGGGCTATTGACCTAACCCTTTTGTTATTTTTATTTTTATTATTATTATTATGTGAAATGTTTATTTAATGTGTATGAAATTTTGTTAATGAGTTGATGAATAGTATTTTTTATAAGTACTGGATATATTATATTATGTTATGTTATGTTAAATTTTTTTTTTGTTTTTTTTTTGTTTTGTAAGATCTCGAGGAGTTATATTTACTTCCAAAATATCCAGATCTTTCAAATAATTAATTATTATAATTATTATCGAGACCCGGCTATTTTATTCGTACATCTGATGTACATGTAATAGCTGCCTTAGTCTCGCATATCATGCACCATGCTAGAACTATAATTAATTAACAAAGAAGCAAACCAAGACTGCATTTCCGCTTAAACCATTCGGCTATTCTCGTTCTTAATAACCTAATCAAGTTTTAGCTAGAATAAAGAAATTATGTTTCTTTTCCAGTCGTCCTTCTAATTAGTTAAATTTGAGCATGGGGTCAATAAAAACTAATATCGAAAACAAAATAAAAATTAAGCTAAAAATAAACTTGAAGATTCGTCATCTATTATCTCAGATTACAGATCAGATCGATTATCCTTATCGCAACGTACCCAAAATATGGGGAGGTACTAAGATCTTCTGTCCCAAGCACCTGAACAATTGAGCTGATTCGTTCAGGCGGGTGAGCCGCAGCCGCGGGTATTGATAAGCGTAATACGCAACATAAAGTTACACCAGAAAAAAACCGTTTAAATGGGGTGTTCCAAATTGATACGAAAAAAAAAAAAAAAAAAAAAAAAATTGGGCCCTACTTGTTTTTTTTTGTATGGTTTCGGAAGTCTAATTGTAAACATTATAACCTTATAGCCTAAGTTGAGTAGGTAAGGCATGGCAGAGGACACATTAATTAAATTATAAACATGCTGCAGTGTCTCATTCCAAAATTTTGTTCAAGTTGAAAAGGATTTGGTTTCTTTTGGAAGACCAAGAAATTTCGCCAAAAATACCGAAACTTTGGAATTGGGCTAAAAACCAGGGGGAAGGGTGAAAACTTAAAAAAAAAAAAAAAATTATTTAGTATCAAGTGGCAAACCAGCTCAGTTCAGCGATAGCTTTAATGGTTGAAGGCTAAGAATTTAGATTGATAAAGGTGCCGGGTTCACACGTGTTTGGAGCGATCCAATACGTACGTTATCCGTTGTTATTGTGTTTGGATGTAAGAAGTTCAATAAGGCAAGTGTCATGTGGAGAACAGAATTCTTTGAGTAAGGGCAGGGTAACTCTTGTTTATGACTTTTTTGTATTCTCGACTATCATGTATCATATTTTATAATTAATATAAATCGAGTAGGCTCGAGCTTTTCAAAGTGCACTCCAAAATCCATCTAAATCAGAAATATTTTTTGTTCCACCAAAAAGATTTCTTTTTTAAAATGTTATTAAGCATTTCAAATAATTTTTTATCTGCATGTATCACGACGATGCTGTGCGACGCCACACCAATACACTTTTATATCAGA
This sequence comes from Blastobotrys arbuscula, assembly GCA_030564365.1. Lineage (NCBI taxonomy): Eukaryota > Fungi > Ascomycota > Dipodascomycetes > Dipodascales > Trichomonascaceae > Blastobotrys > Blastobotrys arbuscula. The sequence goes on along the minus strand of JAJLUN010000007.1, from coordinate 43,194 downwards.
AGCTTATAAGCTTGCCAGATAGTGAACGTTCCATAAAAAAACGTGCCACCCGTAAGCTTGTAAGCGACTTTATTGAATTTAATATTTGAGTCAAAAACACAACAATTATTCTCCCCACAGCAGGGCACTAATTATAAGCTGTTTTATCGGGGTGCTGCATATTTCTGTTAATTAAGCGAGACTATCACTTTTTTTTTTTTTTTTGTTGGGGGCTCCGCACTGTGTTCTAGGGACTTATTTTTATGTAGATACCGTCGATACCTTATTGATTAGTAAGAACTGACATCTTATCTATTGTAACGTTAATCATTTGTTAGATTTTGATTCTTTGTTTCTATTTTTTAGCAGGTATTTTATGTATTGTTAATCAGTCGGCACTATGGTATTTAAAAGCATGATCTAAACTGTGATATACATATAAGGTAAGTTACAACATGTTATGATAAAGTATTATTACTGCCATCCGGAATAAGCAGTTTTGGGACGATAGTTTGGGTGTATTGATTCAATATATCACGGTTGTCTCAAAAAGCAAAACAAGAAAGAAACCAATCTACCTTCTAATTTTCTGCTACCATGCAAAAAAAAGCACTAGTATCAAGCAAAAATACGTTGAAACTTAAAATTCCGATCACCATAATCTAATCTCAAACAATGGCCATGGCTATGACTAGTGGATATCTCTGTATATAAAATGTCATAGTTATACTCCACCCCGCAAAACTATCACCAATTTAGAGGCCCCCCTCCTGCGATATTTTGTTGTCGTATAATAAATGTTTCAGTGGGGTCGCGATATATTGTTGAATTCTTGGAAAGTTAAGATAGCGTACAATTCAAGATATATTATACTGATATCATATGAACGCTAATCGTACTAGCCGTATTTTCGTTGTTGGTACTAAAAACAAAAACATTCATGAGTTCGATACAGCTCTAGATGCCTTTAGCTTGAATATTGATTTTCAGCACGTGCCCTTAAAACAATTGCTGAAACGCGTTAACAAGTTATGAACTAGATTAAACAACTAAGTTTGTATAGGTTATAATTGCTATCAGGCTAGATCATCCAGTTCAACCAATAATTAGATCCAGTTATTGGCTCCTACATTCACGATGTTTGCAGATTTAATATAATGACACCATATTCAGCCTTTAGTAAGTAAACTGCAATGCTTATTACAATCATCATTTAAAAACTACTATATCGTATCTAGTTTAGCATTCCAATAAAAAAGATTACTTTTCCGAGAAAACCCACACTTCACCATTGGCCACTTGTGCAGCGCCTGAAGATTCTGTGCTTTCTGTTACGCTTAGCGCCTATAGTATTACTATTTACCAGTTCTCTCTATCGCTAATCCTTAACCTGATTGGTTAGCCTAGTTAGGGCCTTTACGACTGTTAGATTTTAAATATAAAGTAGAGAAATAAAAATAATAGTTTGTCCTTCTTTAAAATTATTAATAAAAGAATATATTAAAAAAAGTAGATATAGAATAAAATTATAAGATACAATAAATCCATATTTATACTTTCTTCAGAATAACTGAATAAGATAAATATTCATAAAATAACTATTAATCAAATAAATTATTAATTCAAATAACCACTATCTTGATGTTTCTAGATGTATTTAATATTATAGCGATGCAATCAACTATCATGTGATACCAATCACGTAAAAGCCGACAACGACTTAGTAGCTAGTTGAATTTTATAATAAAAAGGTTATATCCTTAAGTTAAATACAAATATATATATAAAATCAAATTATAATAAGAAAAACCAAACTCCCAGCCACCACGAAGTCAGAACTCCGATATATACTCAGTGTCTAGTGATACACATTGTGCGACGTTACGCGGTGGGAGAAACCTCTAACCTGATCAACGGCGAAGTAGAGAAAAGGCAGTAATTTAATAAGTCTATTAGACAGAATTCAAGTCTGCTTTTTCCATCGCCGCTCACAATAATAATATTATTAACTATATGGCATTGGCAATAAAAAACTCTGATTGTCTCTACATTTTTTCTATACATCAGTTCCACCTATTAACTATTCAGTGCATCAGATATTAATGTTAGATAGATCGGGGTTATCACATGGGTTATTAAAACTCCAGTAGGTTTGATGGCGTTATGCTACCTGGAAAGCTTAGGCTTGAAAGAAAAAGCTGACATAATACAGTACTTATTAGTAAGAAGTAAGCGGATTTAAGGGTCGGGGGTCGGGGGACTTAATGTTTTGAGGGGGATTACAGACCGGGAAACTCTACCATTGCTTAAGTAATCCAACTCTGAAGTAAATGGGAAAATTTAAAGTCCGGAACGAACCCCATCAAAACATTAAGCGCCACCGAAATTTCATCCACTAAACATACAAAACGTAAATATAAAAGGATCACAAATTGCTCAAATCTTTTTTTTTTTTAGATCATGCAAACAGTGTTATAAAAGAAACAAAGAATGGTACAATTCAATAACGTTAAAGTTGGCGCTACAGGCTACGGGTTAATGGGACTTACTTGCGACCCAGGCAATAAGCTATCAGATGAAGTTTGTTTTGCTGCTATGAAGGCCGCCGTGGATAATGGGGCCACCTTATGGAACTCTGCTGATTTTTATGGTAGACCAGATCCCATTGAAAATTTGGAGATAATTGCCAGATATTTTGAAAAATATCCAGAAGATGTTGATAAAATTTATTTGACTGTTAAAGGGTGTACTGATGTTTATAAATGGCTTCCTGACAATTCTGCCAAAAATACCCAGAGAAGTTTGTACGATTGTTTGAGAGTGTTGGGAAAGTTCAATAAACCCGATGTGTTTATTGTAGCCAGGCAAGATAAAAATGTTCCAATTGAAGAAACCGCTGGTGTTATTAAACAACATTTGGATGATGGTAGATTGAAAGCTTTTGGGTTGTCTGAATGTAGTGCAGCTACTATTGAAAAGTGGAATGCCATTATTCCGGTGAAGGCTGTTGAAATTGAGTACTCTTTATGGTCTCAAGAAGCTAAATATAACGGCGTCATTGATATTTGTAAAAAATTGAATATTCCAATTATTGCTTATTCACCCTTAGGTCGGGGGTATCTAACCGGAACCATAAAATCCACTAGTGATGTTAGTCAAACAGATTTGAAATCACACATGCCACGAATGGCACAAGAAAATTTGGATAAAAACTACGTGTTGGTTGAAAAGCTGCAAACATTGGGACAAAAGTTGAACGTTAAACCGTCCCAGGTAGCTCTTGAATACATTCGACAAAAATCAACTTCAAATGAATATCCGGTTATTGTGCCAATTCCAGGGTCAACCAAACCTGAACGAGTTGCGGAAAATTGCCAGAAGGTTGGTTTATCTGCTGACGATATGAGAATTTTGGATCAGTTTTTGGATAAATTTGAAGTCGCCGGGTTGCGCTATCCCGAATTTCATGAAAAGAATTTGAGTTATGCTTGATTTCTATGGTTACTTAATTGCAATTATGCCAATTATTTCAAAGTGTTTAGAAAACTCGTACCGATTTTTAGATAGCATAAGAAATTGTGAAATTCCAGCCTTTAATTAAATTTCAGAGTTGATTTTTTGAATTTTTTTTTCTGGTAAATATTATAAATAAGCTTTGCCAAAGAGTTTCAGTCTCATTGTAGGTCTTACCTTGTCACGCGTACGTGAATCTTTTTAAATTTTTTTTATTAATTCAATTTCGTTATCACACGGCTTAATAAAGTTAAAGCTTAATCCCTCGTATAAAGCCATGGACCGAGCATAACTACAAGCCTTTAAACACCACGCTGCTTGCTTAAGAAACTCGTACTTGCAAATTTGAGTTTAATTTTTCGTGATAACTCCAGGGGGTCATGCTCGAGATTTTATGCTTCTTATAAACCGAATAAACCCATGCCGCATACGTACATCATGTACCTGAGAAAAGTTAAACATTCACCATCTAATACTAAAGCATGAACCTAACATACATACTGCTCGAATGTTTGAGTAATAAGTTTAGGCTTTAAAAACTTTAGAATAAATAGCGCGCACTATTACCAAACTCAATTTCAAAGACTGACTAAATTTGGCCACAAACAAATAAACATCCCTCGAAACCACACCCCGCCCATGCGGCGGGATACCGCACCTTGTTCATTTTGTCCCTGGGTAAGAGGTTTGTAGTAGTCAAAACAGGTAATTCTCCCTGAAGATCAAACAAGATCCAACAAGATTACTCATGCACTCGTACTATTGTTGATCTCTTATTATCAGAAGCTTAGATTCTGAAATTTTCACAGCCCCCTTTATTATACTGAGCATCATTCTTAAATCTCTGTTGGCAAAATTTTTTTTTTTTTTTTCTATTACGTTTCAGGATCATAGTTAATATGCATCCAGGAATGTGGGAGAAGATGTTTATTCATAACATGAATGTTATCGATCCGTTAACTATTGTTGAATTCTCGCACATTGTTGCTTTCCCATTACTTATTGGATTTTATTTGTTTGTTAAAAAAAAAAAAAAAAAAAAAAAAAAGCCTGAACAGTGAAGCCAATACGGCGGGTGGTATATACCATGATCGATGGGTATCGAAAAAATTAAAATATAAAAAATATAAAGCCTGTATAAATTTCTCAGGAAGCTTTAGATTTATCTATGAAATAATTATAAGTCATATTATTAAAAGTGTACCTACAGGCCGGTCTGCATTGGTATGCATGAACTGGTAATTGGAGAAAAAAAAAAAATGGAGGAGGAGTTTCATGGGCAAATTGTAGGCTTATTAACTTATCAGACATTGTATACACTACAACACAGATATATAAATAGACGATTTTTTAAACCAACATGTGTACAAACAAACTTTAATAATAAGTCACAATTTTGTATTAAAACAGGGTGGTTGGTCCCATTGGAACGGATATGTTCCAAATTCAATGAATATTTATAAATCAATATTATTGAATTGCAACGTTGTATAATAAAAGTCCTGTGTAGAGTAGATCATTATAAGTTTATTTGTTTCGGTTTAAAATTCAGATTAGCAGATCTGGATAGGTAAACAGTACAGCTTGAAAGGCATGAAGCCGGGTTTTGATGTTACCAAAAAAATCAGAGTAAACAATTACCTACATTTACTTGCGGTAGAGGTATAATAAATTTTTATTACATTCGGAAGAAAAAAAAAAAAAATGCCATGAAATTTATAATAAGGCACAATTTATAATAACATTGATGGGCTGTCTTGCTCAAGCTTTATTGCTTAACACGCAATATTATATATAGTCAAGTAAAAAAGATCAGTTACTCTACGCATATTGTAAAATCATCTCCGCCTCCTTATAAGCTTTGCGTGTTTCGAATTTTTTTTTATTTTTTTTTGTTGTCTTAGCACATAGAAAAAAAGTATAAATACAATCGATCGCCCTACATATCAATATTGCCATCACATATAAGTTATTGTTCGTCGTGTTCATTCTCCGCCCTGAGATTATTATAAATATTTCATCGATCGATCAGTATTACAATCTTCGCAATACTAATCCAAGTTAAAAGTATTCAGTGCAATTGTTAACCCGTCAAACATATAAATACTTTATCGCTACCACCACCCCCAAGCTTGAATTTATAAAATAGATTTTTTTGACAATTTTCATTAGCATACAATGGACCCGCAATCTAGAGCAGTTTTCCGACAAAAAGATTTGAAAATTCTGTATGGAGGAGAAGGATTAGGCGACGACTATGGACTTTACAAAAGTGAAAGCTCCACGATGATTAAAAGCTTCAACAGTTCGAGTAGTATGGGATTATGGATTGTTATTTTGGCATTTTGTTGTACAATTTTTATTACATTAAAAGTTAAAAAAAGTATAAAACGTCGCATTGCATTAAGTAACACAAACACTCCACTATCTTCACCCAATACATCACCTTATTTATCTTCATCTCCTTTTGCATCTTCAATCGGCTCTTTACCTCTGCCAGTGACTTCTGAAAAGGTAAAACATTAATACAATCACGACTACTAATAGCATTACTATTTAACCAATAACGAGTTACGACGATCATTTTTACTAATTATTTTTTATTTTTTTATTATTATTAGAAAATAAATACCGAATAAATTATTTTATTTTATTTTTTAATATGCTTCTGTAGGACGACGACGTTCCCGTTCCAGCGGAGGAACTAACGGCTTTTCATCACTAACAACAACAGGACTAACTAACCCCTTCGACTCAGCAAACCCGCTGGATCTAGATTTTGCCGGATCAGATTGATAATATTCATCTAAAATAGGATGCAATAGCACGGTTCGATTTTTAATAGTTAGTGTAGAATTAGTTGGAATAGTAATCCAATCATTCCGTTCAAACGTTAAAGGTTCACTGGCAACCATCACAATGTCTTGTCCTCTATCCCGTCTTTCCATTTTATATTGTCCTGGTTCATACTCAAAAAACCGCGTCCCACTCGAGAAATGCAACGAAGCGGCTTCTTCTGTAGAACTGGTAACATATCTTGACACCACGACGGATTCTCCATCAGTGATCGCAAAATTCATCAAGCTAGGCTCGCTACTAACCTCTTTTGTCCAATTCTTCAACAACTCTATTGTCTTGGTCAAAGCTTTTCTTAATGCAGATGTTGGGAATGACCCAGTTCTGGTTTCCGCTGGATTATATCCTAACATATCCAAACAATCTAAATATAATGCAAATGCCCATTCGCTATCTGTACCACCTTGAACGAATAAAAAATATTCTTCTTTGATATGTAATGACAGCTTTCTTTTGATTTTTGAAAACCCACTAATATGTCCATTATGCATAAACATTAATGTATGATAAACGAATGGGTGACAATTAGTTTCGGACAAAACCCCAGCAGTCGATGCACGGACATGAGCAAATACCAAATCACTCTTTGTCTTTTCTGCCAATCTCGCCAAGTTGATATTATTCCATGCCGGTGTGATGGCTGAGAATACACACGGACCATCTTCAACCTCCGAATCATGTTCTAATGGATAGTACCCAACACCAAACCCATCACCATTCATGGGGCGTCTCATGTCTAGTCGCAATCTGCTGTCAAAAGATTGGTTGATGATCGAGTGAGCCGGTCTTGTCAGCAGATGTGATAATAATATCGGATCTGACCCTTTAAAAATTAGAAATCGACACATGATTTTTATTTATTTGTTTTCCTGGGTTGTTTGAATAGCTAGTATTTGCCAAGATGGTAAGAAGCTCAAATAGTTAGTGAAATTTCAGGATGATGGATGGCGTTAGATGGTGTGAATTCAGTCATGAACTCCTTCGATTGCGCGATTCCCAATTTTTTAATTATCTTAAACTGTACTTAGATTTTTTTTTGAAACGCAACTTTCTGTTAGTAAAACTAATTAGACCGATCCGATTCTACCACCCGCCTGAAACAATTGAGGCTATGATCGAAATCACAACACGCAAAATCCATATTCAAGCTGGTCTAATAAGCTTCGACATATATAAAAATAAAACAGCTTGACATGAGGTTAGATATTTCAAGAATTAAGAATAAAAGATTTTTAATGTAATCTATGCAAAAATTTGGTTTTTTGCTTTGGTTTTTTGCATATAAATTTTTTATAACTGTAGTAATGTGGTCAGTCAATTTATGTGGTGAAATCTACGTAGACATCCACCTCATAATCTCCAAAAAAAATGCTGTCCATTAAATAATTAGTGAAAAATCGCCACCGTGCCAGAAAATTTGTTCGCCCAAATTATCGCCGAATACCTCAAGCACGATTTTAGGAAATCTGGTATATCCCCCGACCTCTGTAAAAAATTAATCATGAGAAGTTTGTGTAAAGCTGATTATCAGTATTTATTGAATAATAATTTCACAAACTATACTGAATTAATGAAGTGCAAGAATTTCAATATTCGTTCCCACATATACGCGTATGCGCTGTTACCCTAACTAAAGTTTTGAAAAACTACGAATCCAATTCTATATTCGAATGTAGATAAGCTAGCCACTGAAAATTACTATATATAGGTTAAATGCTGCAGACACAAAAATTACCTTTCGAAATTTAAGCTAGCACCTTACAACTTTTTAGCATATGGAGAGAGTTAAAAGCCGCACCGAACAATACCTCAAAATAAAGCCCGTTCACACATGATGCAAAAGAGCCCAAAAAACAAAAAAATTGAGCTATGAAATAAAGCTTATAAAATAGGCTAGTAGAGTTTCCAAAGTAGGTTACAAAGGGCTCTCACAACGTGTTGCTATAGCTTATAAATACACTACACCTCGGCGTTTAAAACCTTAATTATCAGATATTTCAGGATTTTGAGGATTTTTCAGAAATGTCTCAGTTGGCTGGAAAAAGTTAACGTTCAGACCCGCCATTTTTTTTGTTCACAGCCATAATGCGTACACGAGTAGGTATCGATCAATGATACAATTGAATAGATGAAAAAAAAGTTTAGATCATTGGTTGATATGCGAATATTACTGGTTGGTTGATCTACAAAATGGTCGATGTGAAGGTTTAAGTAGTCTAGGATACGTATCTTCTTTGAGGTATTATGTTGATGCTCCGGTGGGGAGCAACAATAGAAACCTACCTTAAACTCTAAACGGGCCTACCAACTTTATATTACGATGATGGTGTGTATCAGTTGGGAAAAGTTCAAAAAGTTAAAGTAGTTTGAGTTCACGATCTTTGCTCATCATAGTAAAAACTAGTGCCAATTTTAGCCTTTTTAAATATCTGTACTAATCCTTTCTTATTTTAAAAAAATATATATATATTCTTTTTCCCCATTACTACGTTCTAATAGATTATCGATTTTGGCAAATTCCTTCAATCAAGTTTATAATTACAGCACAATGTTTCAGATACGGAATTATTCACAAAGTTCAATTAAATCTGATGAATCTGATGTTAGTGTACTATTTGACAACCTTCCTAAGCCTGGTTACAGGGCTCGACACGTCATCCGACGGCTTAAAACCTCTTTTAATCAGTTATACACCATAGGAGGGAAACTTCACCGAAAACTATCACATAAAGATTTGGAATCTTATAAAAGTAATAGTTCGCTGAGGTCTGGGTGTTCATACGACATGGGCTTATGTGCCTGCTGTTCTAACTCTCGCCACAAATTCTAATAGCTCTCACTACAACTTTTTTTACAAGCATTTTATAGCACAACAATTATCTATAAGTAATTGACCATCAGATACTCATGCATCACCATCCACATTAAATTAATAATAATAAAAAAAATTTGGGGTATCTTTTTTTTGCTAATTGATCCAACCACAAGCAGGCTTGCAGTTCAACTACATTCGAAAGAAAGAAAGTAAGATAAAAGAAAAAATGGCATGTGGCGAAAATTATCTCCATATGTATACGAATCCAAAACGGTTGCAGTTAACTATAACAACTTCTTATTATATATCCTCGCTATGATTATTCATTTTTTCAGTCTATTTTCAACATCTCGCTATTGTCTCACCAAAATTTTATAAGGAGGCGGAAAAAAACAACCTACACACACACAACTTGTTTTGGTCTGAAACTTCCTCTATTGTCTAAAACAATAGACTGGATTCAAGCTTAACCGTTTTAGAAAATTTGTCCGGCGGTTACCGGTAGGAATTTTTTTTTTTTTTTTTTTTTTTTTTTTTGGACCAACAATCAGTAAGCCGAGACAAATGAATTCAAAATCACGATACTTTTTTAGATAGCACTCCTTTTCTTATTTATATATACGTAATTAAAATAGATACCCAAATAATAACGCTTAATGTTTTTAATTTGTTCCAGGATAAGGAGATTTCCCCAATAGAACTTTGACAATCTATATAGAAATGATATTCATGATATTCATGTTTTCATGTCGAATCCCTCATCATGGCGTTTGATTTTTTGACAGGGCTTGGCTTTTCATTCTAAACGTGAAAAGTTCCGTAATTAGTGCGGCTTTCGGATTAATTATTTATTTTTCCTCGCTGCGGCTGAAGCACGCGCCAAGCAATTTTTCCAGGTGTGCAGCCCCTTTACCGAATGAATAAAGCACAAATTACAAAAAAATTGCTGCAGTAGTAAGTGTACAAATAACTAAGATTAATAATAGATAAATGAAACGAAAACTATTGGACACAGTGCAAAAGTAGTAAATCATTACTTGGAACCCAAATAGATAAGTAGCGGGATATTTATTCACCAATGCTTTGACGGAACCATAGTATGATTAGTTCAATAAATTGATTAAAGTAAAAAAAATAGTAACATGACTCTTTTTATTATTGTAATATCTTATCCTCGTATTATTCCATTATGATGAAGATATTCTATCAACGAATCAAATATTTTTTAATTTCTAGTATCTAAGTCAAATTTAAACCGTCGTCGATGTTTTATTTCGGATCAAAAAAACAACTTCTTCTTCGATATTTTCCCGGGATAAAACCTACAGATAAACCAAAGAAGCAAGAACCCCCCCCCCCCCCCCCCCCCCCAAATAATTAAATAACGAAAAAACCCCCGCTGTTTCTTACCTTCGAATCAAAGGATATTTTGCTCAGTAAGAAATATAAATGTGTGATGCGCATTTTACGGCGATGATTTTTAAAATGTGCGGCGGGGGCGGGCAAAATAATTGAAACCTTTAATCTTACATGCCTTGAAAACCTCTCACAAATACTACTTACCTCTAATAATATTCGGAACTTAAATTATTTTTTGACTGATTCCATAAAAAAAAAAAAAAAACTTAGTCAGGCAATATCATTTGCCGAAAAAAAATGCTAAATCTGGAAACATAAAAAAGTAAATGTTATTAAAATATAGTAATAAAAGAATCGAGAGATCCAAAGTTCCATTTCTTTGCTTTATTTAAAAAAAAAAATTAATTAGCGACTCAAGTAATAGAAATGCGACAAAGCATGGAACAACCCAGTGATGGAGCCGAATCTACCGATCGATCTGTAAATGATGAAAAAATTAAAGTATACAGTGAAGCTAGATCATCGACCTCTATTGAACAACACAATATTACACAATTGGGGCCAGAACCAACTGATGAAGAACTAAGTACATTGAAAAAAGTTAGCGATTCACTCCCCACTTCCGCGTGGCTTGTTGCCATGATTGAGTTATGTGAGCGGTTCAGTTATAACGGGCTGACAGGCCCTTTTCAAAATTATATGGAATTGAAGCGACATAATGGGCTACAAACTGGTGGGTTAGGCAAAGGACAATCTACTGCTACTGCTTTGAATTATTTTTTTCAATTTTGGTGTTATGTTACACCAATTTTGGGGGCCATTATTGCAGATAGTTATTTAGGCAAATATAACACAATTTTATTGTTTGCTATCATTTACACATGTGGGATTTTAGTCTTATTTGTCACTTCATTACCTCCATGTATTGAAACTGCAGGATTTGGTGGCCTTGTAGCATCAATGGTAATTATTGGTCTGGGTACCGGTGGGTTAAAACCAAACGTCAGTCCCTTAATTGCAGAACAATATACAAACACAAAAGCATTTGTTAAAACTAAGAAAAATGGATCCAAAGTTATTGTCGATCCTCAAATTACAGTTCAATCAATTTTTATGATTTTTTATTTTTGCATCAATTTCGGGTCCCTATCTAACATTGCCACTACTCAATTAGAGCAAAGAGTTGATTTTTGGGCTGCTTATTTACTACCATTTTTATTTTTTTTCATTGGTATTGCATGTTTAGTTTTGGGTAAGAGATACTATGTTCTTCACCCACCACAGGGATCAGTTATTTTGGATTCATTCAAGGCTACTGGTATTTGTATTGCCAACAAGTTTGATTTTTCATACTGCAAACCATCTGTTAGAAAAGAAAAAGGATTATCAACAGTTGGCTGGAGCGATTTATTTGTAGAAGAAGTTAAACGATCATGGTATGCCTGTGCTGTTTTTGCAGTTTATCCTATTTTCTGGGTTTGTTATGGTCAAATGGTATCCAACTTCGTTTCTCAAGCTGGTACTATGGAAACCCATGGTATGCCAAATGATGTTATGCAGTCTATCGATTCTATTTCTATTATCATTTTTGTACCTATTGTTGATCGATTTGTTTATCCACAGTTGCGTAAAGTCGGTATTGTTTTGAAACCAATTAAACGAATCTTTTTAGGGTTTGTGTTTGTGGCTATTGCCATGGCATATGCAGCGATTGTTCAACATTTGATTTATACCGCGGGGCCATGTTACAAATCACCATTAAACTGTGCTGCTGGCAAACAAGCCGATGGCACCTATCTACCAAACCAGGTCCATGTCGCAGTCCAAACACCTGCTTATTTTTTTATTGCACTGGGGGAAATTTTCACTTCTGTTACCGGTATGGAATATGCTTATACCAAGGCTCCAGCAAACATGAAGAGTTTCATCATGGCCATGTTTTTGTTGACCAATGCTTTCGGGTCTGCAATTGGTATGGCTTTGTCTCCAGTTTCTGAAGATCCAAAATTACAAGACATGTATACTTATTTGGCAGTTGCTACACTTGTGGCCGGATGCTTGTTCTATGTTGTGTTTAGAAAATTTGACAAAAAGGAAGATTCGTTGAATGGAATCGACGCCGAATATGTTGCAGAATTGAATGCACAATTGGTTGAAGAAAAGGCTCTGAAGAGGAAGAATAATAATAATAATAATAATAATAATAATGTCAAAGACGTCGAATCTTAACATTAAAAAATATTTAATAATTATGTAGAGTATGAGTTTCAAGTATTTTATTTTATTACTATTTACAAATTATGCGCACTGATCTCATTCCTCAGTTTCCTTACTTTTGTCTTTATTAGTTTGTTGTTCTTGTTGCTCCATTAAAGGTTTGAATTCTGGGCTATCCAAAATGGCCTTAATGGCATCGGAAACCTCGCTATCAACACCTTCCATACTTTCAGCACCCGTCAACAAATCAGCATCAGGAACTTCGTCCATTCGTTCCATAACATTCAAATCTTCATTTTGGTAAACAGTGGCCTTCATACCAACCCCTGGCATACAATATTTCCGCACTGTTGATAAAAATAGTTGTACCACTTCTGGATTAGCATCATATAATTTTAGTAATCGTTTATGTGTTCTTCGTTCAAAATTTTCCTTCGACTTTGCATGAACGAACGGAGATTTGATAACAGTCCATTTTTCATTCTTTCTTGGTAGCGGAGTTACTCCTTTTACTGGGATTTTAAGATAAAATGCCACTCTTAGAATAAAATTGCAGTAAAATTCCAAATCCTGTGTGAAAAATGATCGAACTTGTAAATCTGCTACATTGTGACCGTGGGTTAATGGATGTTTCATCGGGGCGTATTTAGTCAACATAACATTTAATGGAACTGGCCGACCAGTTGAATCGTTTGGTTCGATATTAGATTGAGTATAAGTGCCTTCTTTTGGGTATAGATGTTCTCGTGGGTAGTTGCGTGAGTTGTCAACGTTGTTATTGACACCAGAGCTTAGTGGTGATACTGATGACGAGCTGACAACATTTCGTTTAAAAATGGTATTGCTGATCCCTTTTGCCAACCGAAGGTTTGTTCGTAGCATTATATTAATACTTTTTATATTTCTCGGGTGGTGGTGGAAAAAAAAAAAAAAAAATTTATATATATAATAATGCTGTCGAATGAAATTTTTCAAAACCCAAAGTTTGGTGATAGAATTTTTTTCTTTCTTTCTCCCACTTAAGACTATACCGCGCTTGGACATTTAAATTTTTGACAAAAAAATTTCAACATTTTATTAAAAAATAAAGGATGGGTCGAAGTAGTAAAGATAAACGAGATTTATACTACAGAAAAGCTAAAGAAGAAGGATGGAGAGCTCGGTCTGCTTTCAAACTATTGCAACTAGATAGCCAATTTCACCTATTATCTGGACTAACTAGAGTAGTTGATTTGTGTGCGGCACCAGGTTCATGGTCACAAGTATTGTCCAAAAAATTAGCCCACAATAAAGATGCCAAAATTGTAGCAGTAGATTTACAACCAATGTCACCAATTGATGGGGTTACCTCATTACAAGCGGATATCACACACCCCAAAACATTGTCAAAGATTTTGGATATTTTTGGTGGTGAACCAGCAGATTTTGTCTGTTCAGATGGAGCTCCTGATGTTACTGGATTACATGACTTGGACGAATATATTCAAGCTCAGTTGATTCTTAGCGCATTGCAATTAGCTACTTCATTACTGCGGCCAGGTGGAGCGTTTGTGGCCAAAATTTTTAGAGGCCGAGATATTGACTTGATGTATTCACAACTTGGATTATTATTTGATAAAGTTACATGCGCCAAACCCAGATCTTCTAGAGGATCAAGCTTAGAAGCATTCATCGTCTGTCAAGGTTATAAACCAAGACCTGGTTGGGTTCCTTCGCTAGGAAAACCATTAAAAGTTGGTGACGAACTTCCTCAAGATGATGATCTTGAAGAACGAGTTGTAGCGCCTTTTATTGCATGTGGTGATCTGAGTGAGTATGATTCTGATGCTACATACACATTGGATAGAAATACAGAAATAAAATCGCTACGGCCGGTACAGGCACCAGTGGCCCCACCATATAAAACAGCAGTTGAGATGCGCCGCAAAGGTCTTATTAGAAAAACAAACTAGAAAAAAAAAAAACAAACTTGTTCGTATATAATTCTATTTATTAAATTAGTTATTGACTTCTGGCTTCATGGTTGGGAATAGCAAGACTTCCTTAATTGTATTTGAATCAGTCAAGAACATTGCCAACCGATCGATACCACAACCCCAGCCACCAGTTGGTGGCAGACCGTATTCCAAAGCGGTACAGAAAGTTTCATCAATCAATTGAGCTTCTTCATCACCTTGATCCTTTTGTCGAGCTTGTTCTTCGAACCGTGCTCGTTGATCAAATGGATCGTTCAACTCGGTATAAGCGTTGGCGATTTCTTTAGTAGCAACAAAGACTTCGAATCGTTCACACAAACCAGGGTCTTTCCGATCGTATTTAGCCAATGGAGACATCATTTGTGGATGTCCAAAGATAAAGGTTGGATTAATACAGCTCTCTTCCAAGTAGTCGCCAACCAACTTGTCCAACAATCGAGCGTTGGTAGTTGGTGGTGCACATTCCAAACCAACCTTCTTACACAAGTCCAACAGAAACTTGTTAGTTTCTTCAGTGTGTAGTTGATCACCTGGTGGGAAAGTGACGTCCAACTTTTCTTCCAAAGTCTTGATCATATCCAGTCGTTTCCATGGTCGGCTGAAATCAAGTTCCAAAGCTTCACCTTCTGGACCATCTGGGTGGTACTTAATCTTGTAATCACCAGTAATTTCCTTGACCATTTCACTAAACATTAATTCGGTCATGTCCATCAAATCATATACATCAGCATATGCTTGATAAAATTCACAAGTGGTAAATTCTGGGTTATGGGTCATATCAATACCTTCATTTCTGAATTGTCGACCAATTTCATAAACTCGGTCCAAGCCACCAACGACCAATTCTTTCAAGAATAACTCTGGAGCAATCCGCAAAAACATTTCCATATTTAAGTCATTATGATGAGTCTTGAAAGGCTTAGCAGTGGCACCACCAGCGATTAAATTCAGAATTGGGGTTTCAACTTCAACAAAGTCTCTTGAATCAAAGAATCGTCTCAAATAAGAGATAATCTTGGATCGAACAACAAACTTATTTCGAGTAGCATTGTTGACCATCAAATCCAAATACCGTTGTCGATATCGGGTTTCAGTATCCTTGAAGCCATAATGATCATCTGGTAACATGTGTAATGAAGGAGTTAACAAAGTAACTTGTTGAATAAATAATGACAATTCACCTTCACCACCCTTCTTTGGGTTAGTTCTATAAGGATACCCTTTGGCACCAATAATGTCACCTCTCTTTAATATTTCATGAACTTGGTCCAATTTATCTTCACCAAAAGCTTGAGCAACCAATTGCAATTTTTGGCCCTCACCGTGAATAACGTAAAATCTTAAAGAACCGCCAGATGCTCGGATGGCATGGACTCTACCTGCTACGCTAACGACTTCATTTTCTAAAGATTCACCTTTTTGTAAACCAGCGTATTTTTCAATGAAATGGTCTACTCGAATTGAAACATCAAATTTGTGTGGGTAAGGATTTGGTTCCTTGGTTTGCATTAGTTGTTTAATTTGATTTGATCGAATTTCAAAGTATTGGTTTGGATCCAAATCGTCATCTCTCTTAGCCTTTGGAGGAGCAGCTGCAGCCTTTTCGGCCTTTTTGGCTGCAATTTGTCGTTGCTTCTGTCTCTTTTTTAATTCACTTTTGGAAATTTGTTCTCCAGTGACATCGTCCAAATAAAGCTTTTGCACTTGTTCTGCAACTTGATCAGCCATTTTTGTTGTATTGTTTGTATGAGTTGAGAAATGAGTGGGAGTCGAAGATGAAAATTTTCAAATTTTCAAATTATAAAAATTTCCGCATATAAGAGTCACATCACGCACCGGTACCGTGAAAAGGGGGCCAAAAAAAAAAAAAAGAAAGGATAGAATAAAAAATAAAAGAAAGGATAGAATAAAAAATAAAAGCCGGAGGTCCGACATTACTACACGTAAATTCAAAAAATAGTTGAGTTGCCATGGAAACAAAATAAATTATTTAAACGATATTTCTGTTGACATTAAAAAGCTTTTAAGTTAGACATTTTCCAACAAAATTGATAAATAAACTCTCAAAAACACGTTTGGCTTTTCCAATAACTAACTAATACCATGCTATACAATCCTATTACTACCCTTCAGCTAAATACCAAATATAATACCAACAAGAATAAGAATACCAGATTACGTAGCGCGAGGAAAAAATTATCGGCAAACCGCATATATGCAATCCTAACTTCTTCACAATCACAATTAGCATCACCATCTGATCCAATAGAAACAAAATCATCCATATCCACACTTGCATCCACACTCAGTCGATTATCTATCAATCGAAAAAATTACATGACTGCAGCACAAGAACAATATGAAATATTCAAATCGGTACCTAGAGAACAATGGGCAAATGCAGAAGAGAGGTTATTTGCTGGACAAAAGATTGGACGAAGACGTCAATATAAACCTGCCGAGCGTACTGAAAATTTATGCCTGGAAGTTAATAAACCACCTAATCCCGTTAACAATGTCATCGAACTGAATCCAATTTCTAACACAGGAAAGTTCAATCGTGATAAAATTCTACCATTTGACGTTATCATTTGTTTTTTGCATTTATTGTATGATGACATTGCAAGATATACCAGCAATCTCGCATCAGTATACCATTTATGTGGCTCACCCACTTGTGGCAATATAGTCCATATGTTCCTTGAATCTGATCAATCTATAAAAGAACGGGAGAAATGCAAAGGATACGTTCATTCATTGGATACCAATCCTTATAAAGAAATCTGTACCCATAATCCAAAATGTTATTTCGCATTAACCAGTATTGACCAGAGCGTCAGCTGATGAACAACTTTCAGATTTATTTATATAGAGATTAGATAGATGATTGGTATAGAATCTACGCGTGGGGTATACCCACGCTTGTGTAAATCTCAGCACCCTTTTTTCAAAATTTTTTTTTATTGTTCCCAATATTTTTTCACACGCTGAAAAATTCCAGGTCTCAAGTAGAGTTTAAACCTTAAAGTAACCTCAACGTTTTGACTACGTTGGGTGCAAAATTTCATTCAAGACCACAAATTTTTTTTTTTTATATATTTTTTTTTTCAACACCGATTTTGACCCACGTACATCACGATCATGTTCAAATCAGCAAAACAGACCCAGGTGCCAACCTCACCTGCTGGAACTAAATCAGTTAAAATCGACTCTTCTGTAGTTTTGAAAATTGCCAATCATGGTTTCGAACAATACCCACAAACTGTCAGTGGTCAATTATTAGGATTTGAAGACGAACAAGTTTTGAACGTCAGCAGTGTGTTCCAGTTCCCACAAAGTGCCAATGATAGTGATGGCCAAGGTATGCGATCTAACATGGTTACCAAATATACCAACGAAATGATCTCAAACTTGAAAGAAGTCAATGTCGACGCAAATGCAATTGGGTTTTATCTAAGTACAAGTATGGGTAAATTTTATAATCAACGTTTGGTTGATAATATGTTAGCATGTCAAAATCAAAATAAGGAATCTGTTTTGGTAGTTTATGACGTTACAAAGACTAATTTCACCGGGCTATCGTTAAAGGCATACAGATTGAGCCCAGCATTTTTAAAAGTACGAGGTGGTGGTAAATTCAGTACCGAAGAATTGAATAAAAATGAATTGACTTTTACAAATATTTTCCAAGAATTACCGGTTAGTATTTCAAATAGTCATTTGGTTACATTATATTTACACACTTTAAAGAAGGAAAAGACATTTGATCAATTGAATATTTCAATCGATCAATATTTGGAAAAAAATATTGAAGGAATCTTTGATTCTGTTGATGAATTCCATTATGACCAATCTAACTATAACTTTTATCAACGATCAATGACAAGAGAAAAGACCAAGATTCAACAATGGCAACAAAAGAGAAAGGCAGAAAATAATGCAAGACAGCAAAAGGGGGAACAACCATTACCAACTGATGAATGGACTAGATTATTTAAATTACCAGAAGAACCATCCCGAGCTGAAAACTTGCTGATCAGTGCTCAAATGGACCAATATTGTAATCAAATTGAACAGTTTGGCGCTACTGTTAATCCAAAAATGTTTGCAGTTCAAAAGTGTTTAGACGAGTAGATAATAATTTGAATGTTTTGATTTTTGTGAAAAAAAAAATTAATTATTATTAAGGCGTAAGTTGTACACGTAGTCCCAAAATTTAGTGCGCCAAAAAACACAATTTTGGTTTTTAAATCCTTTTTCTTTTTTTATTTTTTTTTTTCACTTCCTATTTTAAACCAACACGGTTTGAATTTTTTTAAACAATTAATATAAAAAATGGATGAAGAAGTATCTGCACCGTTGATACCAGATAATGTCATTTCACAGAGAATTCTTAACATTCTCAGCACATCGTATACTGATAGCAGTATACGAATGGCATTGTTAACATTAGATGAACGTATGGAAGAAAACACGGTAGAAGCACGACGAGATTTGAGATCCAATACTGAATCAGAGGTTTTAAAAAAACATGGGAATATTTTGAAAGAATTTTCAAAACTGTCGACTAAATTAAGAACTATTGGTGATACGATCGATGGGCTGAATGATAGTTATAAAGATATGGATCAATTGGTTAATCAAGCTAGTATGAGTACCAATCAGATCATCAAAGAATCTAGTGAGTTAAGAAAACAAGATGAAAAAATCGTTGGTAAACAGGTGCTGTTGGAAGCATTTGAAAGCACCTTTTCTATTAATGACGAAGAAGTGGATATTTTGACAAGTTCTAGCCACCCAATTGATGATAAATTTTATGCATCGTTATCAAAAGTTAAAAGAATTAAAAATGATTGTAGTGCATTGATGGCTACTGAAAACCAAACTACCGGGTTAGATATCATGTCTACAATGACTTCATATTTAGATAAGGCGTATGAAAAGTTGCATCGATTCATTCTACAGGACTTTAAAACTCTACTGTCAGGCCAATACATGCAGCTTGGACAATCATTACGATTAAAATTAAATACACTAGCTGAACGGCCTAGTTTATTTGAATCTGCGATGAACGGATTATGCGAAACAAGGCAAAAAATCTTATTATCCGAATTCATTAAAGCATTAACTACGACAGGTACTAATAGTGGTAACAGTAAACCAATTGATTTTTATGCATACGATACTTTACGGTACATTGGTGATATTTTAGCTTGGATTCATTCGGCATCAGTGAATGAACGAGAAATTTTGGACGCATTATTTGAAACTGACACCATGGTTACTGGGTTAAAAGCTGGCCAAGAAAGTGAACCATGGTTATTAACCGAGTCAAATACAAAACTTGATATCAAGAAGTTTGTTGATAAACAGGTGGACAAAATTACAAGTACATTGGTTAAACCACTACAAACTCGAGTAGAACAGGTGTTGGCGGGAGAACCAAAAAGTACGACAATTTATCAAACATTAAATGTTTTGAATTTTTATAGATCGACTTTTACCAAACATTTTCCTGAAGATAGTAGTATCATGAAAGTTTCGGTAAAATTGGAAGAATCATGCATGAGACAATTTCAACATCGTTTGGAGGATAGAATTAATTCTACTAAAGAAAAGATTAAAAATGGAACGGTTGAACAAATTGGTAATGATTTGCAACCACCAGATTATTTATTAGAAGCATTGACTGATTTAAAGACGTGCTTGACAAGTTACGAATCAAGCATTTTTTATTCAGCTAATGGTAGTGATTCAGTTCGTCAGGTTGTGGAAGATTTGGTTGAACCATACTTGGAATGTTGTAGTAGAATGGCCGGTGATTCAATTGCCAATGCCCAAGATGAACAAATTTTCCTAATCAACTGTTATGATTCGGTTAAACTAACACTATCATTATACCCTTTTGCAGAGTACAAAATTGATCAACTAGAAAACCGAATCCAAGAACTTGCGGAAGTATTAGAAGATCGACAGTACCAAACTTTCTTGAACCAATCTAAATTAAGTGAACTAACCGATTTGGAAGATAAGCAAGTTGTTCAGCAGCTAGGCCAGGCATTGGATGAATTCTTACCAGCCGCTACCATGGAGTCCAACTTGGAATTGTACAAATTATCATCGCCTAGGCTGGCCTCTACAATCACATTACGAGTTTCACAACGATTTGCTGACGAGTTTGCAAAGCTGGAGTCCAAATTGCATGAAATTTATACTAACTTGTCTGCGGAAGAATTTAAGATGCTTTTCCCGCGAACATTACAAGATGTCAACGTTTTGCTGGCAATAGAATAACCTGTATAATATCACTACTATATAAGTCTATTATGCGTAATTTATCTGTACTTTACTAATATTTGGAAAATATATTTAAATTATAGTCGTCGCGCGCTTATTCCTTGTCGACTATATAGCCTCTCCACATTATTTGTGGTGAGAACTTTAAATTTTATGCGCACATTTAAAGCAAATCTTGCATCACAATTTTTTTCAAGCTTCCACTCTGACAATTACCTTTTAGCTGATAGGTTGATTTGATAGTAATAGTATGGGACGACCGCGATTAATTATACTGGTACGACACGGCGAATCCGAAGGCAATTGCGACAAATCAGTGAATCGAGTAGTAGCCAATCATTGCATTGCTTTAACAAAGAAAGGTCACGAACAAGCCTCACAAGCCGGTCAAGAACTGGTTGATTTATTAAACCCAGATGATAACTTGCTATTTTATACATCACCGTATAAACGAGCCCGTCAGACTACGGAAGGAATATTAAACGTCATTGAAGCTAATAACTACTCCTACAAAGTTCATGAAGAACCAAGATTGAGAGAACAAGATTTTGGTAACTTTCAAGGAACTGCCAAACAAATGCATAAAATTTGGATGGACCGGGCACAATATGGTCATTTTTTTTATAGAATTCCAAACGGCGAATCAGCAGCAGATGTTTATGATAGATGCGCTGGTTTTAATGAAACGTTGTTCCGACAGTTTAGCAGTGAGAAGTTTCCAAAAGTTTTGGTACTAGTTGCACATGGTATTTGGATCCGCGCATTTTTGATGAAATGGTATAGATGGACGTATGAACATTTCGAATCGCTACAAAATATTCCACATTGTGCACCGATAATTATGGAAAAAGATGATATTAGTCACAAGTTTCATTTGAAAACAGAGTTGAAGAAGTGGGACGATTTCAACACAGAAGAAAGTACTGAGGAGATTAATATCGCTACTCATACAGCTCAGTTATCGAAAACAGAATATAATGAGATTATGGAGAAAGAAAAAGAGATTCGACATAAATATTTAAATGCTCAAGAAAAGTCGAGATTACAAAATTAATAAAAACAAAAAGAAAAAGTTTCCCATTAACTAATTTATTTACTTAATTATTATAAAACTAAACTTGATGCTAGAATAAAATGTACCCTATTTATTATTAATTTTTCGTGTATTTCTTGTGGAAGTAGCTGGGTGCTCGCCTGATGAAAATTGGATCCTGAAACGACCAAAGAACCTCGAGAGGGTTATTTGAAGATTTCCGAACGAAAGTGTGGCAAATTCATCTGCTGGTTCTTTTTTGATACCAGCTTTTTCTTCAACTGCTGGACTCCTCCCTGATAATGACGCCAGGCTTACCGGACCATCATTACTATCAGGGCTTTGCAGAAACAATTTGGACCTCGTAGGCTCATCCGGTAGTTTGAATTCAAATTTGACAAATTAGGGGACCTGCACCTCCAAAAGTTGAGGATGATAATAGCAATGCTGAAATTACACGCGGAATTTTAACGATTACATTGCCAAAATGAGAAGCTCCAGCAACAACTGGAAAGAAAAAAATTAAAGTAAAGTTGCACTCTGAAAAAGAAGAAGGAAAAGCTACAGTATAGTCTTTGTTTTTAAAATAGTAATATCTATGATTTTGTTCGTACTGGTTTGAGTCCTCTACCATACCCATCTTTAGCGTAATAATCCATTGGATATGGCCCATCACCCCAGTCTTGATCCTCGTCCAAAGAAACCATAGCTTCATATGGCGTTAACAATGGCTTTGGGAATGCATACCCCCAATCAATACTCAATCTAGGACATGCTACTTGAACCCAACAATCAATATCTTGGAATTGAGCCAGTTTCCCTGGGAAAATTTCCGATAGAATCACCAAAGTTGTGTCAACCCCTTTGCTATGAAACCCATCTTCAATCCGTTTCAAAGTACCCAGATTACCTTGTCTACCTAAAGCACCCAAAATGATCCCAACTTTTTTTGCATTTTTACCAACTTTGATCGCATGTCGCCGTATTTGTTTCATTTCTTGATGATTATATTCTTCGATAGTAAACTTTTTATCATATGGATCGTATTTATATGCCGGTAGCTCAGGGTTCTGGACCATGGCACTTTCTAAATGGAACCGACCATCACCAACATAAATAATCGCTGTATATCCTTGGTTACCTAATCTTGCTGAAGTACAACCCAAAACTTCTCCTTTAGATAATGGTTGTGCTTGAGGAGTAACCGCTTCAATACCACCTTTTAATAATAAATCATTTTTAATTGCATGAACCGTGGGATTGAACTGGATTGTTGATACTAATGCTAGTTTCGAGCCGGGATTGAAATTTTTTACTAGCGTGCTAACCAAATGTGGCTTATCAATTTCAATTGTCACAAAAACATACAACACTTTGATTTTTGTAACATCAACCGGAACTAGACAAGAATGTGCATAATGGACCAAAAAATCACACCCCATGGCAATAGCACTAAAATCATCAATACAACAAGCACCATATGTCACATCGCCCATAATCAACGTCTCACACCCGCAAAATTGTTCCAAAATATCGGCAATAACACAAGAATAGATTAACAACCCTTCTGGCATCTGTAACGCCACCCGCTTACTATTATTCTTTTTGATATTCCATACTGTTTTGTGTATTTCAAAGTTGTAATTAGAAGGTAATAATGTCATTGCTGCATTCAACTCTTCATCTTGAACAATATCTTCTGGAATTTGGTTGATTGATCGTCCTTTTGGTTTGGTTTTGACAACTGCATCTTCTATACTTGTATCGATCTTGTCGCTTTGAACCGATCGTTTGCCTACAAACCTTCGTCGTGGCTTGATTTCTTTCTCTATTGATTTGTTGTCTACCTCTGTCATTCTATTATTAATAAAAAAATATGAGTATGCGTGTGTGTGTGTGTGTGTGTGTGTATGTGTGTGGGTGAAATTTCAAATTTTTGAAAAAATTTGAGCCGCCCCGGTTAAATTATGCATCTCCGTTAATCTTTGATCGCGTAAAAATTTCACTATCGACAAAGCAACACACAAAACAAAAAAATCAAAAAAGAATGATCACGCCGCAGTTTACAGTAACACAAGATAAGAATAACATCTACATTGATATTAAGGCGCCATTTATCAAAGCCAATGATATTGAATTTGTAGTCGATGGCGACATGTTTATTTTTTCATTACATCCGTATTATTTACGACTGCGGTTCGGATCAAGATTGAAAGAAGATACAGATGAAGAGGAAGATGAGTCAAAACGGTCGTTTACCAGTTATGACATGGCTACATCTATGATCAAAGTGCGGGTCCCAAAGGAGACAGAGGGTGAAGAGTTTAAAGATTTGGACATGTTGACTAAATTGTTGGCTAGAAAAGATGAACAGTTATCAACAGAAGATAAAAACAATAACAATAAACCATTGATCCAAGAGCTGGATCAAGGAGTGAATGATAATGCAGTCCAAGAAGCAGAGCAATTTGATTGGGAAATAGAGCAAAAATTACCAGAACCTTTAGGCAATGATGCCCAGGTTACGGGAGCTAAGTATGGGTTTGATGACCAGTATTCGGGACAAATTAACATTTCAGTCCAATCAGGCAATGATTTGAATGAGTTATTAGACCCTGACCACGACTCAGTAGAAACTCGAATTCAGACACGAATAGAGATGGAAAACGTGAAATTTGATGAAAACCATTATTTGGCAGATTTCATGGAACCAGAATATATCAACGAACTAATTAATTATGTACCAAGCATATCACCAGAATTCACGCAAGAAGAAAAAGACAAAATGACGCAACTACCACGCAAATCATACCCCCTTGTAACCAACGTTAAATCTATTTATGTAAACCTAGTTGGTATTTTATTCGCATGGTGTTACGACTACCGGACGACCATGGCTGATGCCACCGTCGAATCTGCTTGGACAGTTGGCAAACTGTGCCCTTTGATCAATACATTAGATTCACATTTTACTACACTCAAACCTTTAATGGTTACATGCACCCGAAGAGCGCTTGCTTTCCCATTGTTTAGAAATTGGACTCTAGTACAGAAGGTTTGGAAAGATGTCTATGAAATTTTGAAGCAAAGTTCACAAGACTTAAGGGTGCTGGTACGTATCTTGGTACAAATTGTTAAACTATTTGATACCACTGACCACTGTTATTATGTTTATAACCGGATTTGGTTCCAGGATTATGCATCTTGGGTGCAGACTAATGCCAACCCTACTGTTATTAGATCACTTGCGCATGAGCTTAATAAAATACAGTTGGAAAAGTCCGAAATGGGATTTGAGCTGATGGAATTGGAACAGGCAGCAATGGAAGTGGCGCAAAACCCAAGTGAACAAAATCAACAACCTGATTCTGATGATGAAGACTAGCTTAATTTTTTAGATTTATTGTTTATGTATCATTAATAAATAACAGTATACACTAATAGTATCAATTATCAATATACTTTACTTGTTTGGCTCTGTAATGAAATCCACACCATGTTTATTCGACCGAGCACCCCCACTTTGTTGTTGTTGCTGCTGCTGCTGTTTTTCAGATTCTGCAGCAGCCGCTTGGGCTAAAACACCAACTGAGGACTCAGCAGGGTCCGGATTCGAAGTAGGCCTAGACCGCAGAGCTGTGCCACTTGCAGGACGGGCTGGTGGTGGCGGAGGAGGAGCTGTATGTGGATGAGATGAAGATGGCGCTTGTTGCGATTGAGATGGCTGTTGTCTAGGTGGAACCAATGGCGGGACGAATTGAGTTTGTAGTGGGCCTTGTGTCTGGTGCTGTTGCGGTTGTTGATTTGGACCAGGCCAGTTTCTAAACTCTGGTGCCCCTCTCAACACACTCTCTGATCGATGTCTACCATGCATACCTCGTTTACGAAAATTTGAATGTACCGCAGCACTACTATTGGACGAATTAGACGCCCCCGGCCCCATCGTAGTAGTAGTAGTGGTAGTGCTGGAACGCGGTGTTGGCGAATTTACGCGTTCTTTATCTTTATCACGCTCACTAACAGACTTTTGTCGTTTAATATTTGGGGCATCATCAGCAGCGTTTCCAGAATGGGCCTGTTTCTTTGGGCTAGTGGTACCTTTGTTTGGATTATAATGATGGAATTGATAAATATGTTGAATGGACCCGGACGGAGATGATGGGTTTGAGGCGTTAAACTGGAATTGTGGTTGTTGTGACCATGTAGGTGGAGGATGTTGTTGGGATGGATTCTGTCTAGCGGATGAATAAGATGGTAATGCTGATGTTGATGCATGGTGTTGGTGATGACCTCTAAATGGTATAGCAGATGATGGTGTTGAAGCTTGTTGTTGTTGTACTGATGATGACGATGGTGGTTGCAATTGTGACTGTGGCTGTGTTTGTGGTTGTAATTGTGGTTGTGATTGTGATTGTGCTTGTGAATGTTGCTTCTGATATCCGGAAGGAATAATGGTTGGTTGTTGAGGTAGTGATAGGTTCCGTTGATGTTGATAACGTTCTCTATCAGTTACCAAATTCAACGGTTTCTTATTGCCAGCAATCATAGACGGGTAACTGGCTGCAAAAGTCCCTGCAGCGGCAGCTGCAGCCGCCGCTTGAGTTTGTGATTGTGAAGGTTGATGTCGATGTGTGCTCGAACTTGATGACAGATTGGATTGCGACGGCGGCTGGGTATTCATGTTTCGTAATTGGGCCAATGCCGCTTCTTGATCAGCAGAGCTACTAAACAACATTGGTATCATATTCGGCGGAATATTGCATCTAATAGCATCATGTAACAATTCCAGTGATCGTTTCCTACCTTCTAGTCTATAAAACTCTTGTTTAGTTCGTTCTTGTTCTGATTTATATTCCAGCGCTTGTTTCAACGCCTCATCTGAATAGTTCCACCCTTGTAACCCTAAACTTGCTACCATATTTTCTCGTTCTCGTTTTTCAGATTCGGTTGGAGGTTGAGGAGGAGGTGGTGGTGGGTATTGGAATTGTTGCAATCGTTGAGAAGGCGGGTATTGACTTGATGATGATTGCGGCGGAGGCTGTGAATGATGGTATCGTTGTTGTTGTTGTTGTTGTTGTTGTTGTTGTTGCTGCTGTTGTTGTTGTGGGTTGTGGTAGTTACGCGAATAGGTTGGATCAACTGACATGCTGCGTCGTAATGAGCTAGCACTTTTTTCTTCTTTATTAGTACTGCTATCCTCACTCTTTGAAGTGACTTGTGGATTTGATAAAGGAGATGGAGATCTAACTGCTGATGTCGAATGAGCCAACGGGTGATTAGATTCCAACCGATTTCGCGTACTAAAGTTGTCGTTTTTCTTTTCTTTATCTGCTGACCCGTTCAATGTATTTTTATTCTCTTTATCCTTGTCGCTATTACTACTACTACCTGTTGGCGAAGTTGGATTTGAAGATGGGGCTGATGGTGAAGTACTTTTAGCAGGTTTGGGATTGTTCGCTGGAAATGTGAATGTACTTCCATTGTTTTTATTATTCTTAGTATTCGTAGAAGGGGTGTTAGAATTAGGGTGAGCACGCAGAGCCATGGTTACACTCGGGAAGCTCATTTAATTGATTTCCTCGATGATAATCTTAAACTTTTTGGTTCCAAAAAAATTATCAAAGAGAGAATATTTCGGTCTGCTGCTGCAATGCCGTTTTAATTTTATTTCCTATTCCTGTAAATTCGTATCTTTGATTAGTGGTGGTATTCACCTGTATGATGGTTGAGATTGTTTGAAATGCACAAAAGAATTGATTAAAAAAAAAACAAAAAAACAAAAAAAAAAAGCACAAAAAAGTTGGAGTATTAACGTAAAAATGAAAAAGGTTGTATACTTTTCGGTTCTTTCTTTCCACGTTTGTGTACGTATTCCTGTGAAATTGTTTGTTTGTGCTTTTTTATATTTAGTGTTTTGTTTATAACGCAAGAAAAGAAATCTTTCCTCGTTAAGAGACCCTTTTTTTTTTTTTCAAAAAAAACTTTAATCTTTTCGCGTTTTTGTTTTCTTTTGTTGTTAAAAATTCAGAAGAAAAATATTTAACTTTGTGTGTCAAGAGTGTCGTTATAAAAGGTTAAAGTTTAAAAATCGCGAAAGTTTTTATTTTTTTAAAAGAAAATGCCGCCTGTATTTTTTTTGTTTTTTCCCTCTAAAACTTGGGTTGATGGATGCTGCGTTTTCTGTATGTGGCACACGCACTTAATATTATTCCTTCGATTCCGTTAATCAAATACTAAATTCTTCAACTCGCCGCGAGGTCAAATTCCTAAATTCGGTGGTTTGTATAATAGCCGAATTTCCACCGTTGTTGATGTTGAACTGGGTTTTGTCTATTCTAAATATATAAAAACGATCTAAGAAAGAAAGTAAAAAACAAAACAAAAAAGATGTTGGGTTAAAGAATAAAAAAAAGTTAGGAAAGGAAAAAAAAAAAAAAAAAAAAAAATCTCACATCGAAAAAAAAAAAATTAAAAAAAAAAAGATCCAACAGAGTTCCGTACGATTGGATATCCGCAATATATGAAATTTGCGCTGTTTCTGGCCAAAATGGTAATTAACAGATTCA
Organism: Blastobotrys arbuscula; assembly: GCA_030564365.1. NCBI lineage: Eukaryota > Fungi > Ascomycota > Dipodascomycetes > Dipodascales > Trichomonascaceae > Blastobotrys > Blastobotrys arbuscula. The sequence continues at coordinate 14,583 of JAJLUN010000007.1, read as the reverse complement.
TAACTTATAAACTACATCCTTTTTTTTGGTTTTCTCTTATCTCCATTGTATTCTATTTTACTTAACTTTCAGCACATTTTTCGCTAACTATCTACATCTGTACAAGTACTGATCTAAACGTATTAAATGATTTACTTGAGACTATTCTTAAGTTAAAATTAAAGGATGTTCTAATTTCCGGCTGAGGTTTGTTTACAAATCCAAAGCTTTTTCTTTTTTTTTTTTTTTTTTGGTATTTTGTACTCATGCATTGTGGAAAAATAGCGATAATAATTTGGCAACAAAAAGACTGAATGTTGGCCTATAAAAACACTAATATACTTACGGCTTAAAGTTTATGGACTCAAAAAAAACGTCGCAATAATGAGAAACAGCCACATAACTTTGGTAACGTAACGATTTATAGCTGGGTTATAGTCATCATAAAAAAACATTATATATAAATAGACCGTTAGGTGATAAAAATGAACAGCACCATATATTCTAAAGTCAAATCCCATATTAATAATTCCTATAGTTACCATAACGGAGGGGTAAGTTAATTAACCACACGAATCATCAGCATCAATTGCTGAGCGGGCTTTCGAGTTATTTATTTTTTTTAAGCTTTCCTCCATCGATAATTCTATTAATAATTGGCTTGTATTGTATGTATGTATTGTGAGATTCCCTTTGAATGGGAATGACCCTCACTTTTATTTTGGTATCATATTTTATTTTTCCTTTAACCCAGATCGAGCCAGTTTAAAACCTAATCTGGAAATTTTATTTGATCAATTTTATGCATGCACCAATCCAAATTCATCACAATTACTGAATTCAAAATTTGAAAGCAGGAGTTAGGAGTTAAGCATTAAACAACTGCTCCGGTACTTACCAAGTTTGTAGTTTCGACAATCGGTATTAATATTTTCTTTTGCCAACGTGAAACTTGCATTTTAACAATAACGCATGTCTAAATATCCCAGGCCTTTAGAGTTTGGATCTGATGTTTTAAGCAGTGCTGGACCGCCAGCCAGACACCACCTAATTTCTGGTTGCTTGAGTACAAATTTTCCATCAATAACATCCACGGTTAAGTCAACTCCGCTACACGTTCGCTTTATTTATTTATTTATTTATTTATTTCCAAAATGATCAGTAAAACTCACTTTTTTTTTTTTTTTTTTTTTTCATGTTAATCCGGATTGTATCGTACAAAAGCTGTCTTACCAAAAGCAAGAACGCGTTACGTATTTTTTAACCTTGTATGGAGTATTAATTTTTTTTTTTTTTTTTTGTGAGAGAATAAAGGAGGGGGTGCCATCGATCGAGCGATCACCGAGGCTTATCGATCTCTACCGTGTCTCCGTATTCACCACTTGCTATATATTATAGGCTCTAGAGTACTAGGCTTGTTAATTAACCGCCAATAGATTGGACTTGAATGACCTAATCGATCGTAACAGGCCAAAAGCCCCCACAAATTTAAATACATCAAGCTTGATGTAAGATTATAATAGTGTTAATTAAATCAGGATATAAACAAGGAAAGTTTACTTAAATGACAAAACAACAAAAAACATTGACCAGACTGTCTAGATCAAATATAGTATTCAAAATTCTAAGATTTGGACGCCTACGTGAGCATCGTCTTACAGTACTAATTAAGTTATAAGTTAGGGATCCTTAATTAATTATCATACACGAACAACATGCCATAACTATAGTCTAAAAACCTCCATTCTTGAAGAAGTAAAAAAAAAAAAATTTTAAACTTCAAACCCTTAATATAAGTACCTTGAGGTATCAAATAATTACTTGGGGTTTGCTAACTTAAATCATAGATTATAAATAATTACTGGAAACTATTCAGTTCATAAAGGGGCGGAGGAGGGGTCAAGATTTCTAAACTTGGGGGGATGCTTTGTATAATTACCAAACACGTGCCCAAACTTACAATACCGGAGGGTCAACGTTCACCGAATAACTTGTAAAATTGAAGTCACGTTGCCGAAACAGTGTAATGTAAGTTAATAAATTACTTACCCCTCATAAGTAGTATACCTTGCTATAGAGCACATTAAAAACAATTGAGAAAAGTGTTTATAATAAGTACTTAAATATACAGAAAGTAGGACCCGATGTACACAAAAAGAAACAAATAATCAGATGGTGTATATACAAATGTAGTACAGACACCAGTAAATTACTTTCAATTATGGTGTTTCAAAACTTCCAGATTTTTCTCGTAAACTGCTACCGTGCCATAATGTCAGTAGATATATATATTTAGAGTACTCTAACGCTCTTATCACATGGAAGACGGCAGTATTCTTAAATACGGGCTAACTAAACTCCGATCACAACAATACTATATAGGGGCCTGTCGAGTTATTGACCGCCGCAGATCACGCGGCTCATCACCAGCTAACCGAAATCACAATGAAAACCCATTTGAACTTATTCTACTATATCTTTATAAACTCTAAAAAGATAACAAATTCGAAAAAAAAAAAAAGAAAAAAAAAATATTTAAGTGTTAATCATCAGTTTTTTGTTTTTTCGATACTCTAATCGATCCCCGCTCAGAACCAATATTTCCAGCCTTCCTTTTCCCCTGCCGTGCCTCGCGCCTAGTCTCCCGTTCCTCGTTCTCTGCCTCTGAAGTTTCTTCGGCTAGCTCATCGTCACCGCCTCTTGGAACCTTATTCACATTGATGTCATTGTTGATGGACCCGCTACCAAACGATTGTCTTGTATGCTCATCAATACTGACGGTATTAGTGCCACTACCACTACCCCCAAATTTGTGTCTACTATCCGGTTCATCCACAACTGCTCCACTTATTCCACTACCGCCCCCTCCAAATGAGGGCCTGATAGCATTAGGATCATATTTCTCTTTTTGGTTTTCCTGACCCATATATCTATTATTGCATAGATAATGTTTTATTTGCCCCGCTGCCTTATCATATACTTCATTTCTTTTTTCTTTAACTGAAACGGCCCACTTATCATACTCTTTCCAATCCATCCCTTCATATGAGTCGTGATTAGTTCTATTATTATCTGATTGCGAATTGGTATGCACTAACAACCCCATGTTCCTTTCCATTCTTCTTTCCCATTCCGCTTCTTCTTCTGCTACATGCCTCTCAAACTCCGCCCATTCTCCATTTCTATTCAATTCTTCGGTAATCCTCTCGCATATAAAATTGTGCAGAAATTCAGCAGATTGTTCTCCGTACTGCGCCAGTTTTTTGTCTGTTTCCCAAATATGATGAGCTCTTGAACGGTTTGCCATTTCTTCAGCTACCATACGAATATCATTCTGTTCACTGATATTTTCAGGGATCTCATCATTACCTTCGGGAACAGGAACGGGTTTTAACCACCACCTTTCCGTATAGAATTTTGGCTGGTATTGTACTTCGGATATTAATGAATTGGGACCAAATGACGAAAGCCTTTCAGACGGTGATGCGCAGGGGGAGCTTTGGGGACTTCTACTATTGTTAAATTCAATGCTAGATTTTGTTATAAGTGGTAACTCCTGGTCAGCCTGCTCATCCTCTTCATTGCTATCTTGATTGGCATTAAATGGAGGAGGTTCATACCGCTGACCTGGTAGATAAGCCCCTATTTCATAAGGCCGTTGGAATCTTTCATTCAAACGTTGGTAATAATTTTCTTTATCGACTGAGCCCATGAAATCGCCTCTCGGAAGATTGTCCATTTCTTCATCGCTTTGAGGCGTTGGTGAAACCAACCCGTCATAATCGTCACAATCGTCACAATCGTCACAATCGTCACTGCTTAGCAAATCTCGGTATGGGTGGCGGAAGGGTGTTAGTGATGGTAAGTCAGGAGAAGAGGATCTCTCAGGGCTGGCTGAAAACCTAGTGGCATACATTGGTCGTGCAAAATCTTCATGAGTATTCATTCGAAATGTGGGATGTGGCACGTATGCATTGAGAGGTCGGTGATTAAACATTGTATAATCGTTTGCATTGGCAATTACATGAGTTCGTAGTGGTGATTCATTTCTATTTATTGGCGTGTCATCATTATCATAACCATAATCGTAATCATCATCATCATCATCATCACCATGATCGTCACCATCATAGTTTTCATCATGATTTTCATCATATTCTTCAAAATCAAATACATTGCTGTCGTTGTATTGGTTGTTTTTATTGTTCTGGTTTGTGGTATTATCTTTATTCTGACCGTTAGCACCTCCCATTGCATCATCTGATGACTGTTTTATTCCTTCATCTGGATTATCTTCCGGATTTTTGGAGTTGTTGTCCATACACCAAACAAATGGAGATTCGTTGCTAGTGTAGTAAATACTTGAAATGTTTGCCAACTTTCCATTTGGCTTGTATTTTGGTTTATCTATGCCATCATCTGCAAACAAGTCGATACTTTTAATTATCAAATTGATATCGGTGGTCAAAACTGGATATATATATGTATTTTTGGATTTTGTTCTTGATGAACAGGCTTTTTGATCGGTAGCACGAGTAGTTGGCCTGTGTTCACCAACTTGTTTATTATTATTATTATTAATTATTGGTGAACTCTTAGATAGTTTAGTGCTTGAAAGACCCTCCAAGGCGGCATTCTCAACTGGTTTTGAATGGTCTGATCCCATAGAGCTCGATGCTGGAGAAACATTACTGTTTGATAAGAAACGTCTAGCCCGCAAAAAGTCCTCAAATAATGATTCAAAAGAATTCTGAGTTTCATCAGTTGAAACAATTCCACTATATTCATTTATATCAGATAAGCTAGTGTTAGGCGAACCAACATCCAAGGAGGGTTGAGCTTTATAGCTTTTTTTATCAATAATAGGAGGTAACTCATTGGAATTTAGTATGGCGGGGTTTAAAAGCCTTCTCTTGCAATGCTGGTTTTTGGATGGTAACGAACAAACTAATTCTTCTTCCTTCTTAGGTCCTTTTTCAGAATTTTGTTCTTTTGTTGACTTTTTATTCTCAACAACGACAGTTGTCTTCTCAGATTTCAATTTAGGTTTGAACAGTTTAGGTTTAACGTGCTCGACAGTTTTAGTAGACTTGGCAGTTTTAACCTTAGCGGTTTTAACAACGGAACTTGTATCTTTATCGGGACAATTGCAGTTATCTTCAACAGTTGGGGATCTTCTAATTGGTATCAACGTTTTTGAGTCTAGCGATTGATCCAGCATATATATTTTTATTGTCTCGTCGTCAAACCTAACCTGTTTTTTCTTTTTGTTGGTCTGTTTCGAAGCCATTTGCTAATGTTTATAAAGCAATACGTAGCTAGCTTGACAGGTGCTATACTTTATTAATTTTTTTTTTTTTGGATAGAAAATAAACGCTGGTTGTCTACATTATTCCGAAAAAAAGAAAAAGAAAAAGAAAAAGTCAAAATCAAAAACATTCAGCCGCGCTGATATATACTACAATTCATGTTTACTAATAAAAGAATTTGTCATAATCTAATATAGGCTTTTGAAAATAAGTTTCAATAATGAGAGACAAAAACCCCAAATTTTGATATAGATTTGTATACAAACTAAGGCTAGCTTCAAAAAACTCCTTTTTTAATGTCAATATCGTGGCAATTGTATCATCTTGGAATTGTTTGATAGCCGGCTCCATCAGCTCATATATAACCCCGTTCATGGCATGAAAGTTTTGTAAACATGTGTTCCAACTATCCACATCATCCAAGCCCTCGATCGTCATCAAAAACATTTCTGATGATATCAAAAATCTATTGTATGCCGAGAATACTTTGATATGTGCATCTCTAAACATGCTATCAACCGAATGTTGAAATTGTGTATTCATCGACTCGACTTTAGAACTAAACAACGAAATTTGGGAATTCACATCCATATCGGGGTCAAATGTGGAGTCAAACCCGTTATAATTAAACATTTGCGTATTGTTAGCAGCCCAGCTTTCCAAAGTTTCAGTTGCTAGCCTCAAATGTTCAAATACTTGTTCATATTCTCGTTTTAGCGACCGTTGTTGGTAGCTCAGTTGTTTATATGTAAAACCTTCAAGTAATTTAAAAAACGAGTCAGCCGTCTCCCATAAACTTATAGCAAAATGGCTTCGTAGTTTGCAGTCGTGACCTAGGGGAAATTTATTACCAAACGTAGTGTTGGATGTAGAGTTGTTGTTGACAAATGCGTTTTTGTAGGATTCAATGATACTCTCTGCATCTTCGAATACCATAGGGTATACCATCATAATGTTGTCGGTCATGTGGTCAAATACATATGCGATTCGTACGAAGTCTTCGTCAATCACCTGTTGTAAGTATCCTAACTCTAAGGGTGATTTTTCATGCTCACCGTTGTTATTATCATCATCATTTTCGATGGTGTTGGTATCGTTGGTATATTTGAGTGTGGATGGATTGGCTGTATTAGATTGTACTTTTATAGGTTCTAGTAACCTGATTCTGGGGGTATATAAAAGTTGGTAATAATAGTATTGGCAATCATCGGGGAAATCATTGTGATATTTCTGGTAGTGGTTTTTGAAAGATGATTTTTGCGTTGTCCATTCCCATAGTCGTTGTTCACATTTATCTAGATCAGGAAATTGATATATTGATGATATTGGTTCAGTCGAGCTGGTATTTCCCAGAAGTAGCACAAACACTAGAGCGGTTAAAATCATGGTACGTATGAGGATCAAGCGTTTAATTATAATACAGTAATTGGTTATCGTGATGGCTGATAACTTTCTGAATATTGTCCCAATTTTTATATATTTTTAGTACTATTTATGTACAATATAGTAGAAGCACGATCCCAAAAATTTAAGTAATGGACAATTTTTAACGCTCTTACCAATTGAGTCTAACATTTCCCTGATTCGGCATCCTAATTAATTAGTCGCGTTTTTGGAAAATAAACAACAAACAATCAAAACCTTCGCGCTTGTGCGGTGACCATGGTGATATCAGTGCTTAGCGCGCATTGCCCACGCAATTGAATTGAAAAACTAAATTATCAAAATTCGAGGAGGACGCCAGCTTTTTTTTTCTTCTCTTAAACAATTTTTTTTTTTTTTTTTTTTTTTTCTTCTAGTTACGATATTGTTCCTAATTATTAATTACACAAAATACACACATATCAACAATGAGTATCGTTTCACTTACTAATGTTAATGTTTTGAACAACCCAGCCAAGTTCACTGATCCATATGAATTCGAAATCACATTTGAATGCTTGGAACAATTAAAAGAAGGTACGCAATAAAACGACGCGTCAAGATACTAACAATTCATAGACCTAGAATGGAAATTGACCTACGTTGGGTCATCAAACTCCCACGATCACGACCAAGTTTTGGATTCATTACTGGTCGGGCCTGTACCAGTTGGGTTAAATAAGTTTGTATTCCAAGCCGATCCACCATCACCCGATTTGATCCCTGCTTCAGAATTAGTTTCCGTCACAGTTATTATTTTGTCATGTTCATATGCAGATAATGAATTCGTTCGAGTTGGTTATTATGTCAATAATGAATATGACACACAAGAGCTACGCGATGATCCACCTACTCGTGTTCAAGTGGATCATGTTGTTCGAAACGTTATGGCTGATAAACCACGGGTTACTAGATATACCATTCCATGGGATTCTGATCAACCATTAAATGAGTACCCTCCAGAACAGCCGGATGTTGATAATGAAGAAGTGGAAGAAGAACAATATGGTGAAGAAGATGATGAGGAAGAGGAGGAAGAAGAAGTTAAAGAAGAAATTAAAGAAGAAGATAAAGAAGAAGATGAAGAAATGGAAAATACTGAAGAGGCTAAAATTAATGCAGAAAATAAAGTGAAAGAAGACGCTGAAGAGGATCTGGCCGAGACTGAAGATGTTGATGAAGATATTGCAGATAATAATAATAGTAATCCTACTGAAGCGGCTCACAAATCGGAACAGCTAAAGGAACAAGAGCAACAAAATGCAGATACGAGTAAAGAGAATGCAGGAAAAACTACCGGGGAGCAGGCTGATACTGTTTAAAGAACAGTCATAATCACTTTAAGTCTCGATGTGGAGGCCAGACGTTGGAAAAAAAAAATAAAAAAAATTAAAACGGTTTTTTATTTTTATTTTTATTTTTCTTTCTTTTTCAACGTCTGTTCCTAATTAAGATTGTAGCAAAAGCCAACGATCTACTGCGTACTTAGATCTCAATTCGCGATTTAAGAAATTAGTCAATTCGCGAGATTTGCGGAATTTGCGGAATTTGCGAAACTTGATCAAATACCAGTTTCTTTTTGAATTCTATTTAACCCAATCGCCGTTTTCGGTAACTTATTCAAGCAGATAATTGTTCCTAATTATTATCTACGTACTAAGCTTTTTAATGCTATGAATGATGTATAATATAATCACAATTAAACTACTTACAAACAAGATAAAATTCCATATGAGACTCACTCATATGAGTATTCATAAATTTGAAGAGGCAAACCTAGATTAATAAGTTGTAAGCTTAAAAATTTGTTTATGGCTTACATATAAATATGATTAATGGTTTTGAAGTCGTACTAACAATGCACGGATCATCACTGCTGGCCAAGCATTAAATTTTTTTTTCATTTATAGCTACAACCATCAAGGTAAATAACTGCACCTGAAATTTCACAAAAATTAATCTTGATCAGTGATGTTTTGTTTTGTCTACAAGCTTCAATTGTTTTTCTTCGTAAATAGTGGGCTGCGCGTTATAAGGGGACGTCGCTCACAGTTCCCTAAAGTTAGGGTTTGTTGGTGGTTTAAGGGGAAAGCCTTGCCGAGTTTCATGATAATTAGCCGGAACCAGCTAACGAAAACGAAGATTTTACGGAGTGAAAAAAAAAAAAAAAAAAAAAAAAAAACAACGCATCTTTAGCATAAACAACACATAGGCATGAGCCCAAGCTTGCCCCATAGGGTTAAACGCATAATTAAGTGAACTAGGAACACTGCCATGGGATGTCACAGATAGATCTCTCATATAAGACTGACGAGATGTGCGGATAAGCCACAATGCTGAATAGTCTTAAGCAGGATGCATGCCATGCTTTGTCTATAATAAATTCAGGGTAAACTTAAAGGCTTATATTATCTTGTGACCCACGCACGGAACTTAAGCATGGTTTGTTGTTCAACATCGCTAAAATATATTGGTGTTTGTGTTCTGGTGTCTAAAGAAAAAGGGCTGAACCGTTGAGAATAACGATCGACTCAGCTTGTGGTATTGTTATAATAACAATAAAATCGTGGCCAATCTAATTTATTAAGTTTAATAGAAAAAAAAAAGAAAAAGCTAAATAAATCTAGGCTTATGCTTGTATCTTATTTAACAGCATTTGTCTATATATATACATATAATTTTTTTTTGCAGACTTGCGCAAGCCTATTTCTTCTCTCTCTTTAAATTTAGATTGATATTGGCCCCACGGTTGTTGTCTACAATATAAATACTAGTTCTAATCACCACACACTTTAAATTTCGGTGCTGTTAAAAAAACTTATCCTAATTGCATTAACCAAGAAAACGCAAAAAAAAAAAAAAAAAAAAAAAAAGCTTTTTTTTTTTTTAATCATTTTAATAAAAAAGGTTATAAATAAGAAAGTTCGCTCTTTTATTCTGTTCCCTTCTTCTTAAAAAAGAACTCCTTTTTAACAACCATATTTCTTCATTTGCCCTTAGTCGGTTGTTACCATGTCGAATAACAACGACGTTGAATTGAAAAATGTCACAAGAATTGAAGAAAATAATACCGCATCCACAACTGGACTAAACAACAACAATAGTAGTGACAATGTAAGCATCAAAACTCAACCAGTAGCTGTCGTAACTCGAACAGCACGTGGAATTGACCGTCGATGGACCAAAAATCTACCACCATGGCTGCAAAAAGTGGCAGATATCATGTGTCAGTATAGCAAGTTCATTGGCCCGGGGATTATGGTGTCTATTGCTTATATGGATCCTGGTAATTATTCCACTGGTGTAGCAGGGGGGGCAACTCACGAATATGCGTTATTATTCGTTATTCTGTTGTCTACTATTATTGCAATGTTTTTGCAAAGTTTGGCAATTAAATTGGGATGTGTTACTGGTAATGATTTGGCTATCTCTAGTAGACTGCATTTCCCAAAATGGTTAAATATCATCTTGTATATTTTGGCAGAAATTGCCATCATCGCTACTGATATTGGTGAAGTTATTGGTACAGCGATTGCATTAAACATTTTGTTGAAAATTCCTCTGATAGCTGGTGTTGCAATTACTATTGTTGATGTTATGTTGGTATTGATGGCATATCGACCTGGTAAGGGCATGAAGACTGTTCGATTATTTGAATACGGGGTCGCCGTGCTAGTGTTTGGTATCATTATTTGTTTTGCAATTGAATTGGCAAGGATTCCGAAACAAAACGTGGGACATGTCCTAAAAGGGTTCGTTCCTTCACATCGAATTTTTGAAGGTAATGGGATGTATCAAGCATGTGGGATTTTAGGTGCCACTGTTATGCCTCACTCACTGTATTTGGGGTCTGCTTTGGTTCGACCTCGGCTGCGAGATTATGATGCGGACCATGGATTCATTGATCCGGAAGAAGAAGATGATCCAGTGGCTAATGATAAATATCAACCTTCGATGGGGGCTATTAAATATTCTTTGAAATACTCCATTATTGAAACCATTCTGTCATTGTGTACATTGGCGCTATTTGTTAATAGTGCGATCTTAATTGTGGCCGGTGCCACAATGTACCAGCAGCCAGGTGCTGCTGATGCCGACTTGTACACTATTCATGATATGTTGTCCAAATTGTTGAGTCCAGTTGCTGGTACTATTTTCATGCTTGCCTTGCTGTTCTCTGGTCAATCTGCCGGTATTATTTGTACAATTTCTGGTCAATTAGTAGCTGAAGGATATATTAGATGGAAGGTTAAACCATGGGTTCGAAGAATTATCACTCGATTGATTGCAATTGTCCCATGTATTGTTGTTGTTGGTGCAGTAGGTAAACAAGGTTTGTCGGAAACATTGAACGCTTCACAAGTCGCTTTATCCATTTTGCTACCATTTTTAACAGCACCATTGATTTATTTGACCTGTGTTAAACGTGTCATGACAATTAAAACTGAAGAAGTGGATGAAGATGGGGAATTTAAAACTGTCAACATGGCTAATAATTGGATTACTAGAATCATTGGCATTGTAATCTGGTTGCTGATTGCTGTTTTGAACGTTTATTTGATTGTTCATTTGGCAATGTATGGTGAATAAACAGCTTTTATTTATATTGGCATCTTCTGGTACATACAATCATATTAACTTGTAGTAAAGCAAAGTTATATATATATATATATATATAAAATAATCGGCATAATAGATTAGAATATAAATTTTATTTTTCCGAGCGCTGACGCGTACGCGCGACCAACTAGTGTTGCGTGAGATTCTTGAACACGTAATTTTTTTAACGATTTTTTTTGACTATGTTTGTTGACGACAAATTGGTCTAATTGATATCGGACGACTGGCTGTATTATCATATAAGAGGAAAGCCCCCTCGCACTCGTTCGGTCAAAAGGAGACAGCAGTTAATTATAATGGGTAAAGCAATAAACGTAACTTAATATACTTCGATCTTGTACAGTACTTGCAATGGTAATAATGGTGATGGACAAACTGTGACGTTCGCATTTCTTTATTGCGCTAAAAATAAACTTTAAGCCGTGCCGATCGGAAAATCCTTTATTATAATGAGGTGGATGCACGCTAATATTGCAAATAGCATCACTGCTCTATAGATATATATATATCAGATGTATCGCTCAGGATAGGGTCAGGATCATGACGTATGTCGATAAAGAAGTTAATCAGGGTCTTCAACCGACATCTTGGCGCGAAATTGGTAGAGTCAGATATCTGATATATAAGCCATTATTCGGCATATTTAATTAAGCTTTCTAAATACACGCAAAATATATACGAACTGATATGGTAACAAACATAGCCTAAAAATACGAGGCATTAATTGTGTGTGAATTTATTGCAATTTTATCTCCCTGTAGCTAATTTGAAACCAGCTGTGTTACGACCCAGTGGGTTTTCCTTAATTCTCTATCTAAATATTGATTATTCTATATTATCTGCTTTATTTGTACTACCATCTTTTTTTTTTTTTGGGTATCAACTGCGCTATATATATGTTATGAGCCAACTAGAGCGCTATTAATTGAAGCTTTTTAGGTTAACTAACGAAAGTTTGGTAGAAGAATCGTTCTCCGGTAAATCCAAAAGTCGAGCATGCATGAGCACGTGCGCGTGCACTGAGCTCGATCGGTTCGGGCCGCATGAGCGGACGTCCAAAACCTAAAAAAAAAAAAAAAGATTTATCATATATTTATTTTTATGGTGCAAAGGTAATCGAAGATAGTAGCCCATTCCACTACTTAATTGGAATATTAAATAAAAAAATCAGCCGCTGGGTATCTAATGATTCAGCACCCTGGAATAATGGATCTTCGGAATTACTCAAAAGGGCAAACGGTCTTATATATCGCGGAATGTTTTCCTTCTTCATTTGTCCGAATATTTTGAAACAAAGAAAGCCCTTGTTATACTACTCTTAAGGTTTTTATCAAAAGCCGGATTAATGGTCCAACAGAAAAATATTTATAATACTAATTTTTATAATTTCAAATTTTAAATTTTAAATGAGTGAGTGAGAAATCTTTTAATTACTACCTAATGATACATCTTAGTTTAATTATTATTATGCTTTGCGCATCATCGTAGAAGGGTGCTGCTCTTTTGGCATCAGACACCCCTGACGCGTAAATGCCACGGCTTATCGCTTGATCGAGCCGATGCGTGTGGCTCGAGTTGACTTTGGAAACTGATACGAAATTATGAAGTCACAGAGTCAAAAACGGTCACGCTTTATATATTTATACTCATTTTTTTTTTTAAAAAATTCATTACAACTTATAAATAGAAATGGCACCCATGAATCTTTTTGGGTAAATAAAAATTATGGATTGTATCAAAACCAATCGATCGAACCATTCCCGGGCCGATGCTGCTCGCGACCTTTGGCAGGCCGGCCCCCATTTATACATATATTCTTCTTTTTATCTTGTGCTGAAAGTATTTTTTTTTTTTTTTTTTTTTTTTTTTTGAGACACTAGCTATATTTATAAATACTTTGTTATATTTAGCACGTTAGCAACTCAATTGGCTGTCGCCGCAAAAAACTATTTGACAAAGAATGTGACAAGTATTATACTACTACTAACGTAAGCTTCTTTCAACTGTATATATATATATATCAATTAGGGCCCTATCCCGTCGTTTTGTTTTTATTCCTTTCCTTGGTCTTTTGTTTTTAAAAATTTTTAAAATTTTATAACCTCTATTTATATTAGCTCCAATTGGTGTTAACTTACGTTGCAGTTAAACCAAGAAAAAAAAAAAAAAAAATGCAATTGCCACAGTTCAAAATCCAGTATATTGCACTACTAATCTTATGCATCTTTGCAATCGCCAGCTCTTTGTTAGTTCTTTACAATGAAAAGTTTTCACCGGCTATTATTCTAGAAGGTCAGGAGTCAAGTGATCTCACTCTATCTCACGAACAAAAAGAGCAGAGGAAATTCAATCAAACAATCTCGGGGATAGCCACGCTTTTATCATCGAGTAATAAAAAATTGGAAGCAGATTTTGAAAAAATAATGGAAAAAATAGTCACCAACAACAACAAGGAATTGAATGAATTGAAAAAGAAACTGGAAAAATTCTTGAAAAAAGAGGAAGATGAAAAATATAAAATTAGAAAATCTAAAGATGATAGAAAAAAGCTGAGTAAACCTTTAGAGGAAATCTACAAAGAAATGTCCAAAGATGAAGAACATTTATTGCGAGATATTGATATTGGTAAAAATTACAAAAAAGATAAAGTTGTAATAGTTTCTGCATGCGATAAAAAAGGTCGAGAAAGCAATATAACCCGGTTCAAGGAAGTTACCGCCAACCGAGAAAATTACGCAAAAAAACATGGCTACAAATATCAATTCGTGGACTTAGACCCATATAAAGAAGAAGGGGTCAAAATAGCGTGGGGGAAACTCTCAGCTATTCGAAAAGCTTTTGATGATAATCCGGATGTTGATTGGATCTGGTGGTTGGATCCAGATGCATTAATTATGAACAACTCCAAAGATCTAACTAAACACATCCTTCACCCAAAAGTCATGGAAGAAAGAATCACCTGGGGTCGTCCAGTTAAGGATTCCGACTACTATTTCACTCGATACCTAAACAACAAGACCGAATCCACCGATGTTTCCAAAGATATTCATATTCTGGTCACCCAAGATAATCTAGGCTGGAATGCTGGATCAATGTTCTTCAAACGCACCCAGTTTGTAGATTTCTTTTTGGATATGTGGGATGAGAGACGGCTTAAAGATATTTCGCTTCGGCAAGTTGAGCAAAGCGCGTTCACAATAATTGCGTTCAATCACCCTATGGTGTTTAATAGAATAGGTAGTTGTCCACAGCG
>JAJLUN010000006.1:104582-178934 GCA_030564365.1 Blastobotrys arbuscula | reverse complement strand
AAAAAGACAAAAAGAAATTGGAAAATAATTCTATTACATCTTCTGTGGACCGCTTGAGGCGAGACATACATTCTGATAATTTTTATGATGAAAATTTTTTTAGACTTCAAACATTAAATGATCAGAAGACATAAAAAAAAAGGAGATGATAACGTAGATCTTTACTTTAAGTTAAAAAAGAGAAATGTATCACCGAAATTTAGTTTAGATAGGTATACCTTTGAGTTAATTTGAGAAACGTTTCGTCTTATTCTGGATTGTTGTAGCGTTAATCTTATTTAATATACGGTTCGAAGATCTAGAAGTTTAGAAGATATAATAAATCTGGAAAATATGTTTACCAAGCTTGCGTTGACGCCACCGTGCAGCATAGCGTAATGGGCGCCTGGGTTTATAAAACATTTATTAGCATCAGCACTACGACATGTTGACTCAGTTAAAAAGGTAAAACCCTTTGGCCTTGACACTTGGAGCTTTTCTGATCTGTATCAATATAGTTGCTGAGTTTAGCAGTGGCAACAATTTATTTGAAAACACCCAAGTAGGTACTAACTCTATAAACAACGATCAAACTCCATCATAGTGCAAAAAAGGCTTGATATTGAGAAGTAACTTTTAATAACCGATGATTAGTTTGATGTTGAAAATGTGAGCTCTTCAACTCCAAATTAGAGCGGAAAATGATGTACGTTGATCGATCGCCAAAGGTATGTGTGCCCCACTTTTGAAATTTCAGACATCGGGGCTATCAACTTACACCTTTGAGCTTATATTATTCCGGGATTAATGAGTTGCAGCGTATTCTCGGGATTGATTTGAAAAGTTTTTCCCCTTTAGGCTTATATTTTGAACGCCGATCTTTTGGAAAAAAAAAAACAAAAAAAGGAGGGGTAAACCTCTTTTACATTAGTTGTAATGCACAAATTATGACTTGGCCTTATATTTCAACTTAAGTCTTCATGTAATAAATAATTATTTAGCTGGAAAAAAAGAAAAAGAATCCGGATAAAAATTGGATCTTAAATTCCAAAAACACGCACGATTTCCAAATAGGCAATCAACACACACGATTTCCAAATAGGCAATCAATATTCATTAACTAAAAAGGTAATAACTATGTGTACTTCCGGGATAATTACGTTTTTGGGCTTTATATGTATACGACCAGCCACCTAAATTTGAGATCTTACTATGGTAAATATATTTCAAGTAAAACTACAAATAAATACAAATACATCATTGTTTTTTCAATGATCAACTTTCAAAAGTCTTGACCGTGGTCCAATGAACTAAAGTCTTATACAATAAAAAGCCAAATACTACCAAACCACCAGCGGCATAAGGGGCATGTTTGTAAGTATCTAAGGCATCATCTTCCCAAGCATCGGCAATGAATGAACCGAAGACGACTATAGAAATATTACCAATGACCCATGTCCAGATTAGTTTCATTCTTTTTGTGTCGATTTGATCTTCTCGTTTTAGTTCTGTGGCAAGCTTGTCCTGCGACCACTTGTGCCGTCTGGCGTAGATTTTGATATCATCTTCGTTTCGTTTCCGGAACAATTGTCGGAGATTAAACCCAGCTAAAATGGTGATTACTGCTGTGAAGATTAATATGATCAATGTAAATACACAGCTTGTAGATTCCAGATCGTATCTCATTATGATGATGTTGCAATGGTACAAACATTGTATATGAGTTTTTTTTTTTTTTTTTTTTTTTTTTTTTTTTTTTTTTTTTTTTTTTTTCATTCTTTTTTTCTTGGCCGCGCATCGAACAAAAGCTTAGCTTTTTTAATAGCGCATGGGTGGCGGCGGCTTCGCCAAATATGGGGATAAAAGTTGTCGATCGGTCCGTGATGCCGACTTTTTATTCTAAAACTTTTTTTTTCCCTTAAAACACGGAATCCCGCCCCACCGTTTTGACTTGTCTTTACTTTTTTAAAGACTTTTTGTCTTAGCAAACTTGGTGGATTAAGTTACCGGAAATATGGCAATAGTAAAAGCCTTGCTGATCTTGCTTTCAAAAATTGGGAATCGGATTCAAAAAACCAAAAAAAAGAAAGATCGACTAACTTGATCACTGATCTTCTTCCATTTGTATCGGATATAGTTAAGCTTAATCATCCCGACCGTCTGAACATTCTTGGCTACAAGTGATAAGTGCTGTTAGGTTCGGACTAATTTTTAACTTAATAAAATTCAATGACCTATTGTTGTTTACTCAGACAGTAAATCTAACTCAACAACAGATAAAGTTTCTTGTTACTTTACAACCAGTACCATCTGATGCTTCAATGTATGATATAATCTTTATGATATCAAAGTGATCAAAAGCAAACGGTCTATTCGGTGCCTTTACAATTTGTGAGCTGGCCTCCAGTTACGTACTTATTTAAGGCTATAATGTCTCAGCGCA
Source organism: Blastobotrys arbuscula (assembly GCA_030564365.1). Taxonomy (NCBI): domain Eukaryota; kingdom Fungi; phylum Ascomycota; class Dipodascomycetes; order Dipodascales; family Trichomonascaceae; genus Blastobotrys; species Blastobotrys arbuscula. The sequence goes on along the minus strand of JAJLUN010000006.1, from coordinate 176,512 downwards.
AGGTAAAAGATAAGTTCTATCGTAAATTAAACTCCTCAAGGCAGCAGAAAGAATTGACTTAGACTGTATTAAAGCTACACAGTGTAATTTATAGTGTCATAGGCTTATTTGAAATAAAGACAGTCTTATCTGGAAGCTCCCGGGATTGAAGCCACAGTATGAATGGTTCAACTGTCTCGGGAATTTTTTTTTTTTTTTAATTTTTTTTTTTAATTTTTTTTTTTTTTTTTTAATAAAAGTTTAGTAATTGAACATAATAAAAGAAATAATAAGAGCATTATTATAAATACCCAATCTTTCCTCATTTTCTTCCTTCTTTACTTTATTACTACATTTTTTAAATTATCATTTCCAAAATGAGGGACTCTCAAAATAGTGATAGTAATAGTGATAGTAAACCCGAACTTGAGAACGTTAATCGAAATCAAAATCAATCAACTAATAATTATCAAGATGATGAAATTCAACATGCTGAAGCTACAGGAGCTGCTAAAGAAGGCGAAATTGATTCCAACACGCCAAGTGTTAATGCGGATGGGAAACGAGAATTAACTGAAGAAGAATGTTGGTATTTGTTAGGTTACGAATACAGCAATGTCAAAAAATGGACAATTCTAACAATTATTTTCGTGGTCCAATTATCAATGAATTTTAATGCTAGTGTTTACGGTAATTCAGTCAGCGGGATGACTCAAGAATTCAACATTAGTGAGCAAGCTGCACGAGTTGGCCAAGGGGTGTTTTTAATTTGCTACGCGTTTGGATGTGAATTGTGGGCTCCGTGGAGTGAAGAAAAAGGTCGATGGATTGTTATGCAATCATCGTTAGCATTGGTTAATATCTGGCAAATTTTGTGTGCATTAACTCCTAACTTTGGTGGTATGGTAATTGGACGTGTACTAGGTGGGTTATCTAGCGCTGGTGGGTCTGTTACATTAGCGATTGTTGCTGATTTATTTGAACCTGATAAGCAAGATTATGCCGTTGCATATATTGTTTTCTCATCGGTTGCCGGATCCGTTTTGGGTCCATTAGTTGGCGGGTTTTTGGAAGGTTCTCAAGATCCTGAATTTTATGGGGTTAGTACAAAGGCCGGTTCTATCGATGGCCATTTAACCTGGAGATGGATCTTTTGGTTGCAATTGATTTTTGGTGGTTTCACTCAAATTTTACAATTCTTCACTCCAGAAACTCGTTCATCAATCATTATTGATCGAGAAGCTAAACGAAGACGAAAAAATGGTGAAAATGTTTGGGGTCCAAATGAATTGAGACCAAACATGACTTTTAAAGAAGTTACAAAGATTTGGTCACGTCCATTCCTTATGCTTCTCAAAGAACCAATTGTGTTATGTTTATCATTATTATCAGGGTTTAGTGATTCTCTAATTTTCACATTTATTGAATCCTATGGATTAGTTTATGCCCAATGGAATTTTACTACTATTGAATTGGCATTAGCATTTTTACCACTATTAATTGCATACTTTATTTCGTGGTGGTCATTCTTACCATGGATGCGACGACATATGAAGATTCGTCTAAGAGACAGTTCTGCTCTAAAACCAGAAACTCGATTATATTGGTTGTTATTTTTGGCTCCATTAGAACCAATCGGGTTGTTTGGGTTTGCTTGGTCAAGTATGGGCCCACCAGATGGGAATTCCCACTGGATTGCCCCTATGCTTTTCTCTGCTTTGATTGGTATTGCCAATTATGCAATTTATATGGCGACTGTTGATTATATGATCGAAGCTTATGGTGTTTATGCTGCATCAGCTACTGGTGGCAATGGGTTTGCCCGAGATTTATTGGCAGGTATTGCAGCATTTTATTCCACTCCAATGTATCAAAACATTGGCCCCAAATGGCATTTGGAATATGCATCTACGATTTTGGCATGTATCTCTGTTCTTGTTACTATTCCCATCTATATTTTTTATTGGAAAGGTCCTCAGATTCGTGCAAGATCACCTTTTGCACAAACGTTGGCTGCTGATCGTATTGCACACAAAGAAAAGCGATTGGTTACTGAAAGCAAATCCAAAAAACCAGAGCATTTGGAAGCATAATTTACTTTTACTTAATTAGGTAATTAGACATTGTTTAGATTATTTATTAGAATAAAAAAAAAAAAATTTTAAAAAAAATAAAACATCTGATAAAAAAAAGATTCTGTTTTTCTGTATAGTATATACATTTCCAATGTTCCCGTGGTTGGTAAATATTACACCCAAGTAACTAGGCCAGCTGGTATATATATACTGTAGTTTAACTTAATTACGGAAAATTTAGAAATCTATTTTTAGTATACACATGGGTTAATTATTAATAGCGCATCCTTTTTGAATCTTTCTTTACAAAACCATTACAACTACACAAATCGACGACAAACTTCAAAAATACCCCGTCAGACTAAACATTATCAACATAAGCTGGTTAACTTTGTCAACTGCCAAAGCGCATCAAAGCCGGTGTCAAGAACTAAAGCATAACTTATATACAAAATGATCAGCATCGTGTTCCGAGCCTTTGTTTTGCTCCACTACTTAATTGTCATTCATGCACTAGTAACATGGAAACTAGAATTGTACAACGATGTAAATTGTACTAGTTTGATGCAGACCATTGAAGGTGATGATCATTGGAAATGTCAGAATCCTATATATGGTGTCCAATCTACCATATTGTATTCACATTCTACTCACAAGTTGTGGTCTTGGAGGTCAGAGAATTGCACAATGCGTGCGTTTAATATTAAGCCGGAAAATCATCAAACGTTTGAGTGTATGCGGACCGAGCCCGTCTGGATGTCATGGACTGTTACCCGGCACTAGCATATTTCAAATATTAATATTTGGCCTGCTACGCGGAGACCGAATTATTCACAAGTTTTTTCAAAAACCTGCTCGCAATACGTTACCATTTTTAATCACAGTTTGAGAGAAAAAAAAAAAAATCTCAGCGTGCACGGTTTTAATGAAAATCCGCTGTTTCAGGCATGAATATAATGTTACGTTGCCTGATATTGGTTTAAAAAAGAGGAAAATTTTTTGCCCTCATTCGTAATATGCGATGAGGTGTGAATGCCAAACACCAATACCACCCCCACTCCCCAGAAACTGTTTGAATTTCCTTGATACTCATTCGTCAACTTTTAACTTTCCCAACTTGACATTCCCCCTTTTTTTATTCATAATTTAATAGTTAGAGAAATTGATTTAAAAATGAAATATCCAGCTAAACAACACGCACGACGAACTGTGGAAGTTCTCAAACAATTAGACTCTGCTACGTCTATCGACAATCAAGTCATTGTTTTGGAAGCTCCAGACTCCAAGTTATGGCCAGACTGTGACCAAGAAATGCCATTCCGACAATGTCGATTTTTCATGTATTTCACTGGTGCTCACAACAAACCAGACTTCAAAGTCGTTTACAATGTTAAGGAAGATAAACTAGTGTTGTATTTGCCAGAAATTGATTATGATGATGTGATGTGGAGTGGATTCCCAATGAATGTCGAAAAAGCCATGGCAGAATACGACGTTGATGAAGTCAAATATGTCAGCGATTTGAAGAAAGATTTGCAAGGTAAACAAACTGTTGGTATTGCTGACAACGATTATGCCAAAGAAGATTTGAAGTTGAAAGAAGCTATTGAAGAAGCACGTGTTTTGAAAGATGAGTATGAATTGTCATTGTTGCGAAAAGCTGCTGAAATCACTGACAACTCTCATATTGCGGTTATGAGTGCTTTGCCAATCGAAAAGAATGAGGGTCACATTCATGCTGAATTTGTCTACCATTCCATGCGACAAGGATCTAAAAATGTTGCCTATGATCCTATCTGTTGCGCAGGTACCAATGCTAGCACTTTACATTACGTTAAAAACGATGATCCAATGGATGGTCGACAATTAGTATTGATTGATGCAGGTGCAGAACACCAAGCATACTGTGCCGATGTCACTCGTACTTTCCCAATTTCTGGTGAATGGTCTCCAGAAGCCCGAGCTATTTATGATTGTGTATTGGATATGCAAACCCAATGTATGCAAAAAGTTAAGCCAGGAGTTTTGTGGGATGATTTACATTTCTTATCTCATCAAATTTTGGTCAAGCATTTGATGAAATTGGGAATTCTGCATAATGGTACTGAAGAAGAAATCTTTGAATCTCGTGTATCAACTGCATTTTCCCCGCACGGTTTGGGCCATCAATTGGGGTTGGCCGTTCATGACACTGCAGGTCACCCAAATTATGAAGATTCTGACCCATTGTTGAGATATTTGCGAATTCGACGAAAGTTGGAAAAAGGCATGTACGTGACTGTTGAACCAGGTTGTTATTTCAACCAATACTTGGTTGATTTGGCTTTAAAAGATGATAAACAAGCCAAATATATCAACCAAGAAATGGTCAAAAAGTATATCCCAGTTGGCGGCGTACGAATTGAAGATGATGTTTTGGTTACCCAAGACGGGTTTGAAAATTTCACCAAGGTTACTAGCGATCCAGATGAAATTGCCAAAATTGTTAGCGATGGTATTAAAAAGGGTCGATCTTTCTTCCACAACGTTGTATAAATTTTTTTTTTCTTTTCTTTTCAAGTAGTAATAATAAACTATACGTGTTCATCTATATATGCTAATGCTTCATGGATACTATCAAAATGGGAACTGTGCATCACTAAATCATTGATCCCACTTCGATCAAACCGTTGTCTAATGTTTCTATCTAACGGGAACCGTACGAACAATACTTTCACTCCACGATTTACATAGTTTTTGATAATTTCGTGCAAGATTTGAGTCGCTGCGGCATCACATTCGGTCATGCCTCTAAGGTCCATAATAATATGGTTGGACATGGTTTCGTTTAACAGCCGTGGATAACTAGGATGGATTTTCATACTCCCATACAACTCCAATCGTTTCAATCGATTATTCAAATCCCCAGTATTTGCAAAAGTCAATGGTTCTGGGATTTTAATAATCAAGCACCCAGCAATTGCTTCTAATTCTGGAAACTCGTCGGCATTTCGAAAATAGTTTGTACCAGGGACTCTACCCAGAATTTGAATCCGTGGTCGAGTGGAATGTTTAATAACCCGTAATAATGAAAACAAAACCCCAACTGCAATTCCAAATTGTACACTGAAACAAATTGTTGACAAAAATGTTGCAATTAAAGTAAACAAATCTTGATACCCCCGTACCCTCCAGAAAAATTCAATTTCTGATGGTGCTTCTTCCAATAATGAAACCCCAACGACCGTAATAACCGAACTTAATACACAATCAGGTAAATAAAAAAACAACGGCATTGCATATAAAATGCAAATAATTGTAGTTAATGCCAAAACTACACTAGACATTGGAGTTTTGCCTCCACTGTTGGCACTGACTTTGGACCGGGCATACCCACCAAAACTTGGTAAACTACTAAAACATGCCGCAGCTAAATTTGAAACACCCAATGCAACTAACTCTCGATTTGTTGATACATTTACATCAAATCGACTACCCAAACTTTTGGCGGCAATGATGGATTCAAAAAATCCTAATACGGCCACAAAAAAACTTGACGAGAAATTTTTTTTCAAATCATCATATTTTCCAGCAGTGAATGGGAATTCCAACACCAATTTCTCTGGCTTGATTTTACCAACTACCGATAACCCTTGTTCGTCGAGATCGAAATAATCACAAAACATGGTACTGGCAATCACCACCAGCAAAATCTCGGGTAAATACTGTAACCCTTTATATTTACAAAATCGCCGTTTTACCACTCGTAAACCCAGAATAGCAAATAACGCAGTGAAACTTACTTTAGCGGTTAACGGATCCAATTTCCCAGCATGGTTCCATAAAAAATTCAACTTGCCCAGTGTTGATGGATGCCGTCCAGTATATTTATGCATAATATCACTAACCCCCAACTGTTCAGGGATTTGATCAACAACCATAACCAGCCCTACTGCGGAAATAAACCCTCGCAACAATGCTCTCGATAAAACCGAATCAATAAACCCGACTCTCAACAACCCAGCTATCAACAACAATGCTCCTGAAGTCCCGGCAATAATCCCTGTGACCTGACTTGGACTTAATCCTCCAGGATCCTCATTACCACCATGGATATATGGAACCATGGCCTGCGACACAATCATACTAATTGGACCTTCTGGCCCAGTCACCAACTGGCTAACTGATCCAAAAATTGAATATACCAATGGTGGGACTATAATACCATATAACCCAGATACTAATGGGACCATGGCCAGCTTGGAATAACTCAGCATGATGGGGATTTGGAAACTAGCTAAAGTTAATCCTGCAACAGTGTCCCAAAACAAGTATCCAAACTCATAATCCCTCATCCATGCCGAACCTGGCACATAGTACGCCCAGTATGATTTTATATCCGGCCGGGCTATCCCATGATGAGGTAATGTTGGTGTTTCTATTGATCTTTGCGGGGAATGTGTTCGATTGTTTGCTTCCATGTTGGAAACCTGCCTAAGGTATGGCGGCCTTAGTGGTGTTCTCTCGTTGGAATACATGGTGCCTGTAAAAATGAATAAGTTATCCTCCCCAGGATAATCTTTTTGTTTTTTTGTAGTATGATTGTCAATGTTGAGAAGTTAAAATTGAGAAAACTCAACTTTTTGCATGCGCATTATTCTTTTTTTACACCTAGGTAGGTTTAATTGTTGGTGTTAAAAATAAAAATAAAATAAAATTATAACTAACTTTTTTATTCACGCCCCATGCGCAAGGCCACCAACTTATTTTAAGCACTTGCATACGCCCAGCCAAGTACCAAGCAATTCCATGCGCTATTTCACGATATCAAAAAATATATAGAAAATAAGTCAGTTTTAAAAGTATAAGTGGTTACCAGTTCTTTAATCCATGAACTCGAACTCTAGTGCTTGATTTGGGGGTCCTTCTCATGGAGAAAAATATTTGAACGGACCAATGAATCCAACGCGAAAATAATCCACCGCTTTATTATTTAAAATTACCTCCATCCTGCATATAAGACATATTTCATCTGCGTTGGAACCTTGGATAATACTTCGCTAACACGGTCTCCGTGTTATTAAATTTACTCTAGCGGGGGATAACGAAGAATTTTAAAATACTGCTTTACAATCCCTAGAATAATTGGTGTAATATACTGTATATCGCACATATACTATGGCGACGGAAATTCCCACGATTTTTTATATTCTGGCTGGGGATTGATTTAGGATTTGGCAGGTAATGAGCTTTTAAGGCTCTAAATGCGAACCAAAGCATAGAATTCGATTGTTATTTTTAACCCAAACCACATGTACATATTTAGCTTTAGTTATTCCTATTTTTTGCTATTATTTTTTTTGGATTAAATTCGCAGCGTCGTGGTTATAACTATACGTTATTGGCTATACGCTATTGACCACAAGATCATTTTATATGATCACGTTTAATGTAATAGTCAATAATGATCACCACCTACTCATTAAGTGGGAAAGTGGGGTCAGCTAGTAGAAGATATAAAACGCCGCACAAGATGTGGCACCTACACAATAACCTTACTCTGCTTTTTTGAATACAAGCTAAAATAAACCCCCCAAACTGGATAATGAGAAAAATACTCGGTTACGTTGCCAAAATATGGGATAACCAGTTTTTTACAACAGATAGATGTATAACATACACCACTTTCATGCCTTGTGTAGTGTACAATGCTACAGAACCTCGGCCTTATAATCATTATATAAGAAAATTAGTTACCAAGTGCGCAACAGAGTTATCGATTAAGGAAACAAGTAAATTACTTGTTTTTTTTTTTACGTCCAAAAACTTTTAGTATTGTCGCGATCGATAGAAAGGAACAAATTTTATTAAAGCCCAAAGTTCCGCTCCCAATGCGGTGAGCATGATGCTCGCGGGTGTAAACATCGATCAACCTTATTATGTTTCTGGTAGCTTTGAGATTTAGGCAGGCTAGACAGTCATGGCTGTGATTACCATTGGAGATGAGGAGCTAGCTGTGCTAGCTTTTCTCTTTCCACTGGGCATCTTGAAAAGATCTTGTATGTTAGGTGCTTCTTCTCGAGTCTTGTACTCAGTTATTTGTATAAAGCACTTATCGCAATCAAAAAGTATATGTTTCGATAATGTCTTTGGTGTCGTATTAATCGATTTGTATTTGGCTCCAACCCCGAAAATGATGAACTTGAGGATGGGCCAGCGCATAATTATTGCACCATCGCACCATGGGTAGAATAGCCATTTTTGCTTCAGAAAAAAATATATTCGAAACGGTAATTTGTTTACCTTGGGTGGTGCACTGCCACACCTGGATTGTATTTTTCAGTATTAATGATTATCTCTTGCACTGTGTTTTATTGTCCAGGCCACTTATATAAAATTGGCTCGTTTAATTACGTCCCCGTCATTGACTTCTATCCATTCTTTTAGGTATTGTTGGTGGCTTTTCTTCGTGTTTTGTTTTTTTATATCTCCGGTGCGCAAGATCTCCTTGCACTATGGAGTAGAAGACAAAAATAGCACATGAATATATAAAACAAACCAAGCGATTTAACTCTAGTTTTTTTGTAGGGCCTTTTATCAATGTTTCGCGGTGAGCAATTATCATAGCTCTCCCCTCCCCTCTTTGAAAATTTCAAAAAGTACGCTTAAAAGTTTTATCGTCCCTCCCCGGCCGCATAAAATTCTAAAGAACACCCCCCCGCGGATTTTGGAACATCATGGTGGTGGGGGGTCTTTTTTTATCTCTAAGATCGTAAATCTATATCGAAAAGCACTACAAATTTACGATGACAATTTATTCAATCATGCTAGTTATTTTTTAACATATAATAATAATTTACACATTCTTCAACTTTTCGGTTAATTCTGGAACAGCTTCGAACAAATCGGCGGTTAAAGAAATGTCTGCCACGTTCACAATTGGAGCTTCTGGATCTGTATTAACACATGCAATGACCTTTGAATCCTTCATACCTGCCAAATGTTGGATTGCACCGCTGATACCTACAGCAATGTATAGATCTGGAGCGACCACTTTACCGGTTTGACCGACTTGTAAAGAATTATCAGCAAACCCACTATCTACAGCCGCCCGTGAAGCACCGACGGCAGCACCCAATGCATCAGCGAATGGGTACATGACTTTTTCGAATTGTTCCTTAGATTTCAAGCCACGACCACCGGAAACGACTCTAGTCGCAGTACCCAAATCTGGACGGTCTGTTTTGGCCAAATCTTCAGAAATCCATTCTGACAAGGCTGGGGTGTTTGGATCTTCAGCGTTAGAGATTTCAGCTGTTTCAGAGCCTTCAGTGGCAGCATCAAAGGCTGATGATCGGATAGTGATTAGCTTGATTGGGTCATTGGATTTGACGGTGGCGATAGCATTACCGGCGTAAATTGGTCGAATGAATGTATTTTCATCATTAATCTTGGTGATATCACTGATTGGTTGCATATCTAATAAAGCAGCGGTTCGTGGGATAACATTTTTACCAAATGCTGAGCTTGCTGCCAAAACGTGGGTGAAATTATGTTTTTTAACATTGGCAGCGACCAAATCAGCAACGTTTTCCAATCCTTTATCATAAGAAGCATTTTCAGCAATTAGAATTTTGGAAACCCCGTATTTGGCGACCTTATCAGCTACAGCTTTGGCATCCCCGCCAGCAATTAAGGTTGTAACGTCGTTTCCCAATTGTTTGGCAGCAGTGATGGCACCCAATGAGCTAGCAGCTGGGGCTTTATTGGCGTGTTCGATAATTGCTAGTGTAGATAACAACCGACGTCTGTTGATTGCAATATTTCTTCGTAATGCGAACATTTTGCTTGATTTAGTGATGAGAGGGAAGTATAAAAAAAAAAAAAAAAAAATAAAAGAAAGAAAGGCGAGGGTGGAGTAAGTTTAAAAAATGTGTGGAATTATATCGGTATGGAAATTTATCGGTCAAATCGCGGAATTAGCGTTGTGCAGTTTATTGTGTGCGGGTCCCGTCCCGTTCTTAGGCCTAATATAATAGCCGATTAACGGGAGCGAGGGTATATTCACGGAGCCTTTGGAAATTTGTTCACCAACCCACCAATTACAGTACTATAGTTAAAAGTATTAGTAGGAGTTAGGGATGGGTGTACCACGAAAGAAACTGGAAGCAATGATGCTTCGACAGATATATATCCAGCATGCATCGCTAATGCCGCAAATTCCTGTCCATGATGGATTTGATATCACTTCGTTGGAGTTTGCAGAAATGGTTAATGATAATTTTCCGGTCTTGATAAAAAATTCTGCACCTACATTTAATTTTGATACGTTGAAAAATTTGATTGGAAATGTGGAATGCCCTGTTGCATTTACACCCCATGGTAATGCCGATTCACCATTGGATGGGCTATTTATCAAAGCACATGTAGAAAATTTAAAGGTTGAAAAATTGATTGAATATTTGGAAAATGGTGAGACCAAAGATGGGGTATTATACATGCAAAGTCAAGATGATAATTTATCCAAAGATTTTAAACCGTTGGTTGATCAAGGATTGATTCCTAGTTTGGAATGGGCGGAACGCGTGGCGGGTAAACCTGAAGCATGCAATTTATGGATTGGTGATGAAAAGACTACTTCACGATTACATAATGATAATTATGAAAACATTTTTTGGCAAGTTTATGGTGAAAAGACAATCTACCTTATACCGCCAGGAGATTGTTATCTGTTAGATGAACAGTTTTTGGTGGATGCTACATATATCAAAACAGATAAAGGGTTTGAAATTCAAATTGATAATACAGATATTCAATTACCATATGAAGAATTAAAAAATATTGACATCAACCAATTCAATACTCGCAAAACTTTATTTCCTACAGCTAATCCTGCAACCCCAACAATGGAATCCAAAACTTTTCTACAGCATTGTAAATTATACAAAGTTGTGTTACAACCGGGTGACATGTTATTCATCCCTGCATTATGGTATCATCAAGTTTCTATCGGTTCTAAATGTATAAGTGTCAACTATTGGTACCCTGTTTCGACACTGCGCCCCAGCTGGGCATCCTGGGATTATTTACGAGCTACTTCGTTATTAATCCGTGGGTACCATGATCCATTATTCTTTGACGATGACGACAGTGATTGATGATGCGTTGGTAGTATCAATCACCACATCAGGATCGACCGATTCATTGGATACCAAAATACCGTTGGTTCTATCATTACCATTTGCACGTTGGTATGCTAGTTCCAGTGTAGGACAAATCCCCGCGTCAACGTGCCGTCTAGCCACCCGTTCACTAGCGACATTTGGGTCCACCGTCACTATCCATTTATCATCAACCAACAATCCAATCTCATTCCAAGGCTCTTTTTTTAGTAATAAGTATAGCCCCTCTACTAGTACAATTTTTTTATCTTTCCCAATAACCAAATCATCAAATTTTGGATCTTTAAGTTTATGGTCAAATGTAGGGGCATACACATCATCATCATTATTATTATTATTATCCTTCAATTTTTTTATTAGCTCTACTACCCCCGTTGCATCAAATGTAAATGGAGCACCTCGTAGTTCATGTGCATTAGCAGGGTCGTCAAAGGTGTCTAATACACTTCGTGGATAATGGAACCCATCCATGGGGATAACAATCGAATCTTGACCGATTTTGGCGGATACTTGCGCTGCCAATGTCGTTTTGCCTGACCCAGGGGCACCTGCTACGGCAATAACAACACGCCTATTTTTTTGATTGTATAATTGTAATGCTCGTTGTGCCAACCTGTCACTGCTCATTTTTTTTAATTTTTTTTTTTTTTTTTTGATAGCCTTGATCAAGTCAACTTTGCACTTTTTTGGATTATAATAGATCTGCTTTAATTAATATTTAGTGCCGCCTGTTAATCTTATGAGTTCTACCGGCTCCGACCGGAGCACTGTCAGCCTTAAACCTCGCCCCCAACTTGTTTGCATTACGTTCTTGAAAGTGGTGAGCCGCATACTATATGAAACGTAGAATGCAATGGGCTACTACCAATTGGTTAAAATGTATTCTTAAAGTACAATCGCTTGTGAAGCTCAAATAAAAAAAAAGAAAAAAAAAATTCAAATCGAACTGAATTAGTTATTATTATCTGCTATTTGGTGTTAAAAAAAAAAATTTGAGCGTTCTCCTGGCTCCGACAACCACATATTAATACCATTCAAGCCTCGTTTATTGCCAAAGTTTTTAAAACGCTGAGCCGCACCACCGCCACTATTAATACTAATTTTAATTAATTCAGAAACCGTTGGATAAACAAACACCCATCATTATTAGATTACCAAAGATAAAGAAAGAAAGTCCTCTAATTTTAAATTATTCTATAATTTCCCATCAATTCCATCCTTTTCACACATACACTCGTCCGTATACTCAATCAATTTGGTATTTTCAATAATGAATAATAATAAACGGTTCAGGTATTCTCAAAAACATCATCAATGGGCCAAACTAATTTCTCACAACAACTTGAGAAACATCCGGTTCGTAACAGCTCGACAACTCAAACACAAAAGCCATGGGCGCCCGTATGGGTATGAATATTCTAGTTATGAGGACCAGCAGGAAACCCCCGATGGCGGGGTTATCACCATCGCAGTGAACCTGATCTCGTTGTTTCTGGTACTTGTTTTATTGGTAATTCTGGCTACTAGGGTTTATATGATGTTGACCACTTAAAATTTTTTGTAAACATTTTTTAAATACAATATTTTTATTTTTTTATTTTTAGGTTGTTTTTTTGTTGTTCCAACAATGTACACGCTATGGAATATAAACAACTAGTAGACAAAGTACTGAAAAAACTAAAAGAGTTTAAAGAACCGCTGGACCCTATTTCTAGAGCTGTTTATTTACAAGTTGGGGAAGTTGTAAAGTTTGAAGAATTGGTTAAAGAAGTTCAAATGGCACGTTCTAATCTCAATGCACTAGACCCCAACAACCATACCAAAAAAAATCTGCAAATTACTAATGACAAAAAAAATAATGAATATAATGAAAATGATAAAAATAAGCATGTTACTAACATACCTGGGGAATGCATCCCGCAACAATTCCCAAACCTTATTCGATTGACAATCCGTTTAGACCAACTCTCCCCCAAAGCAGCGGCAATTCTAACCAAAGCTAAACCATTATTTATAACATGCATGGTGAAACTAGATGGTTCATTAGGCGTTACGAAACTACTAAAAGTAAACCAGTTGTTTAGATCTTGTACTATCCCTACAAAGTACAAGATCATATTAGAGCCAGGACCACAATTTACCAACATTGAATGTATTGGAATTGTTCAAAAATACCAGCTAATGATACGATCAGCCAACCATTGTCCATTTGAATTTGCTACATATTGCTTGAAAGAGCAAACCCAAGTTAAAAAATTGGAGTTTTGGGGTGGTGATGTAGTCCATTCCAAATGGTCAAATGAAACTCAAAACGTTTTGATAAAATTACTGGAATCTATACCATCCATCAACCATCTATCATTACATTGTTATTATAAAATTGAGTCACCTTCATTCAACTTTCCTGATACATTAACATCGCTGTCTATAACTGATTTTGATAACTACTCATTGGATGTAAAAGTACAATTGGAGCATGTCAAATCGTTAACTGTTATTACCAAACGCGGCAAACTGTTTGCAAAATTGGGATTTGAAAATGTTGATACGTTAACAATTATTCTAACCGGTCAAATCAACTACACATACTTTATAGATCTACCAACAATCAACACTCTATATCTAACTCCAAACATTGATCAAACTACAAAAACCAAACTAATCAAACAAACCAATGCTTCAAAAATACAAATACTAAAATAGAAAAGTTAAATTATAATTATTAAAAATATTTTTCTTTTTTTTTATTAAATTCCTCTATACAAAATCCAAATAAAAAACTAAATTTAAAAATCGTCTTCATCAGAGAAAACTTCAACACCTTGTTTTCGCAACTTCATTCGTTCCTTTTTCTTCTTTCGGGCTTCACTAGCAGTCAACTTTTTCTTCTTTTCCTGCTTAACAATCTTGTTACCCAAAGCATCAAATTGTTCACCTTCATCTTCCTTCTTATCAAGTCGTGGACCAGTACCTTGACCAGCAACCCAATTATGGCCAGATGGAGTCATTACACCATTGTTAACAGCCCAAACTTCTTCAGTCAAGTTCTTGGTGAATTCAGCAGAATGGGTAATCAAAACAACACCACCTTCAAAGGATTTCAATGCATTAGACAAAGCACCCAAAGAATCTCGATCCAAATAATTGGTTGGTTCATCCAAAACAATCAAATGAGGTCGTTGCCAAGTACAAGAAGCCAACACCAATTTAACCTTTTGACCACCAGACAAACCTCGGATTCGAGAATGGGAGACCAATTCAGCATCCAAACCCAACAAAGCACAATGAGTTTCAATTTCTTTTCGAGTTAAAGGTCGGAATTGACCAGAGGCCAAAGCTTCCTTCATATCAACTTCACCGACTTGTTTTGCATGAGATTCCATCAATTCAGATCTTGGAATCCAAGCATTATCAGCAGTCATCATTGGAACCCATCGTTCCAATTTTGGATTACCAATGTTTTCACCCAAGAAGAAAGAACATTCGTATTCGTAAGAATTCTTGAACTTTCTTCGTGCCAAAACTTCATTAACTCGTCTTGATGTACCTTCAATCTTGTAAATCTTGTTCATATTCTTTTCATCATCTTCGTTAATAATTCGGTTGGCTCGATCCATGGTTTCTCGATCTTCACCAGTTTGGAAACGCCATTGAATATATTCAGATGGAGTCTTGTCCAAATGAGAATCAATATGGGCAAAAGCGTGTTGTTTAATGTAAGCAATTCGACAATTTTCGTGGACATAAATATCACCACTAGTTGGCAACAATTCACCAGTCAACACATTAATCAAAGTAGACTTACCAGCACCATTTGGACCAATGACAGCAATTCGAGAAGATAAAGAACATTGGAAGTTAATATTTTGGACTTGTGGCTGGTCAGTACCTGGGTATTGGAAAGACATGCGGGAAACTTTAACAATAGCCTTTTGCTTGGTCTTGACACCTTCCAAGAAACCTGGTTCTGGGAAACTGAATGACATTTCTGAAGCACCCAATTCGTAATAACTCTTGGCAGCTGGAACCTTTCGAACAAATTCAGACAAGTTACCCTTGTATTTTCGCAACTTGAAGTTTTCATAATGGATAATGTATTCACAGACTTTGTCCAAGAAACCAGAATCGTGAGAAACAATGATGGAAGTAATACCACAAGTCTTCAAGTAGTTGACCAACCATTCAACGTTAACAACATCCAAATGATTGGTTGGTTCATCCAACAACAAGATATCGGCCTTTCGCAAGACAGCAGTAGCCAAGGCCAACTTCATTTTCCAACCACCAGACAATGAAGTGATTGGGGAATCAATCATTTTTTCAGTGAAGGCAAATTCCAACAAGGAATTTCGGACATATTCAGCAGTACCAACAACTGCACCAGCAGTGGCCATAACGTATTCAACAACGTTAGTATCAGAATGGGTACCATCAATATCGTGCTCAACATAGACAGTCTTTAATTCATCTGGAGATGGGAAACCTTCAACTTGACCATTGGCAATAGCCTTCATCAAAGTGGATTTACCTGAACCATTTGGCCCACACAAACCATATCTTCGACCTCGTTTCAATCGCAATTGAGTTCTGTTCAACAAAATCTTGGCACCATAAGCCAAAGAGAATTCACAGTTACACAAATCTTCACCATCATCTTCTTCATCTTCAAAGTTTGGATTGGCTGGGATATTGGCAACAGCCTTAACTCGCAAGTTTTCAATGGTTTCTTGGGCTTCCTTATCATGCAACAAAACAACCAAGAATGGTCGAACAGATTCAATCCAGTCGGATTCACCAGTCAAACGTTCATCAATCAAATCACCGGCAATAGCAGCACAGTATTCAACGACAGAACTGAATCGAGAGTCAACCTTCTTATCCTTGATCAAATCTTTCAAGATATCCAAATTGACCTTCCAGTCACCGGCAGTGGTAACTTCTGGGATAATTTCGTCTTCACCAATGTTACCAACACGTTTCAAGGTCTTGATGGCACGTTGGGTAACCTCACGAGCTTCTGGGTCAGCAATTTCAGAATAGTTCTTCTTCAAGGCTGGGAACAGCTTGTCCATAAATGGAGCAATAACTTGTGGATCATCGACCAATTTACACATGTTATCAATAATGACAGCAGCCTTTCTCTTCTTGGTGGTATCTCGTTCAGCCAAACCTCGAGACAAAACTGGGACCATGATGGACAAAGTGGCCATGGTAACTTCAGAAACAAAGGTGGTAGAACCCAATCTTTCAACGGTTTCTGGAACCAATTTTGGATTGGCAATACATTGAATCAAATCTGGAATGAATTTTTCAATATCCTTATTGTCAACGGTATCAGTGGTCTTGGTGATGGTGGCGGTAGCAGCCTTCTTGACTTCTGGTTTAGTATCCCACATGGCTTCAGACAACACTGGGATTAATTCAGGCATTCTTAAAGCGACTTGAGCATGAGCGGCATCAACCAACAAGGTAATAGCTTCCAAACTAGCAACTTTTTCAGTCCACTTGTTGGAGTTGGCCACAGAGTTAGTCAAATGTGGCAAAAATGCTTTGATGGCTCGTGGAGTAACGTTTTTGGTCAAAGTTTTGATAGCTTCAGAAGCAGCATTCTTAACGTCTGCTTGCTTTTCACCGGCTTTTTCCAAAACCAAACCAGATAATCTGACTAATTCTGGTTCAACAGCTGGGGCCAAACCGTTAAAAGCGGCAATAGAAGTATAAGCTTCCAAAGCGTTGACTTGACCTTGGGTGTTCTTCTTGTCACTAATAGCTTTCTCTAATTCGCTAAAAAATTTGACTGGGATGTCGTGTTCTTCAATAGGCCCGTTGATGAATTGGGCAATATTGGAAGCAGCTTGTGATTTTTCATCACCAGAAGCTACCATAAGCTTGTTGAATAGCTGATCCAACACTTCAACAGAATGTTCCATTTCCTTTTGAGCGGACATTTTTATATGTTGAAATTAATAAATAAAATAAAAGGAACGTAAAAGTTGAAGAAGAAGAAGAAAAAAAAAAAAAAGGAAAAAGGAGGAAAATTTTTTGCTGGATTTTGAAATTTATTTATATGGAAAAGAATTTTGAAAAATTTTCACTTTTTTAAATTTCGTTGATCGACTTTTTTGTTATTAAGCGTTTAAAAAAAGTGTATAGGGGTTTGTTATTACAGCTTGAAAAAAAAAAAATTTTCCCTTGAAAGGTTTTATTAAAAAAAAATAAAAAAAGAAATCTGAGACAAAAATTATTAAAAAGTAAAGTTTTTTTTTTTAGATCAATTTTAACAGCTTGTGAATGACTTGCGCGTGTAATTGCAAGCTAGCTCTCTTGCTGCTTAGAAGGGCCGAGAATTCAGTGCTAGCGCGCGCATATTGAAAAGCTTTATAACGATACAGTAGTATTCTTTGGCGTTTTGTTTTTCAGCGTCTACGTCAATTACAAGCGTACGTAATGTTATATAAAAATAAAAATAAAAAATAAATTTTATTCGCGCGGGCCCAATCAGGAATCGGCAATATCCACCCATTTATTAATACCTTGTATTGTTTTTGGGAATATAGAAAGAAAAAAAAAAAAAAAAAAGGTTGAGCTGTTGTTGATTGTAAAAGAATATGGTACGTGGGTAGATAAAGAGAGCTGACTATTTGAACTATCGCCAAAGCTAAATAAACAAAGTAAAGTTAAACTACTGAAAAGATGAAAAGAAAAAAAACCTAAATAAGATTTGTAATCGGAAAGAAACGTTGAGGTTGGCAGGTAAGAATTGCTTGGATCTCTAACATATTCAATAGTTGAGCTTACGAGGGTGTTTTTTTTTTTTTTTTTTAACGAAGTTAAAGGTTAAACGGAGCAAACAGACAAAACAATCATCATAATGATCCATGATCTGATAGTGTTAATCTTAAATGTCTAAGTATTTACAATAAAGTGTGTATATATCTATAGAGATAGTGACTAGTGAGGTAATGGAAAGTTTGATTGACCAGCAAAGATCGAAAAGGCCACTACAGATTTGTGGGCCATAAACCGTTCCGTTCTAGGTCTCGTGATCATGTTTTGTTTGTGGCGTTGTGATTTGAATCTGTTTTGGCGGTGATCATAATCCTCCAGTGCTGAAAAGGTCTCAAAAAAATTAAAAATAAGCCTCAAAAGGATTTTTCTCCTTTGTTATGTAAGCTTACAAGTACAGTTTCCCACTTTACCTAAGCTTAAAACACTCTAGAATGACTACAAAAGTGTCTACCCGGATATTCTCTCGACAGAACCATAAGTTAAGTAGTGTATTTCAGTTCAGCTAGCGGGCTATGGTGAAAGGTTATAAGTCAAGTTGAGTAATCATGAACAGGACAGGAGCAAACACTGATCAAGAAATTGTGTTTTGGTTTTTTCTTGATAAAAAAAATTTTCTAATCAATTTTGAAACCTAAAAGGGATGTCTAATAAAAATCTCAGAAACATTCTTTCGGGTATTCTAGTATCATCGGACTATTTGAAAACCGCTCGAATAACATAAAAAATTTGCCTCCGATTGTCTTTATCTTATCGCAAGCGTTCCATCAAACAAAATTATTTGACATTTCTTTATGCTTGAGCTTTTCGTTCAAGTGTTGATAACCTTTTTGGGTATATTTACCAATACCAGTATTCGATACCACGTATTAGTGAGTGATCAAAAGTTCTGGAACAACCGTTGGATTACCCAAACAGGTTTAGTTTCCAAAAAAACAAAAAACAAAAAAAAAATTTCTTTATATTGCTACTGATCTTGATCGATCATCATCATTTCGTAGAAGTCCAAATCTCAAAAAGTTTGATGCTCAGGCCCGCCTTCTGATTTGCTGTACCAAGTGGTTTGCCCCCTTGTTCCAACCCGGTGGATGCCTCTAGAAAATTTTATTAAAATTTACTTGATTTAAACGACGTCGGCCGGATCTTACATAAATTGAGTAAGATGGTCTATGTAGCATACATAGCATTTTGGGATCTTTTTATTATTAATATTACAAAAGTAGTTTACGATACCATTGTAAAGAATTTTTTTTTTACTAATAAAGAAAAGAAAAGAAAAGAAAAAAATAAAAAATTTCCTTATCGTAAAACCCCTGAGCCAATTTCAGCCACATATTCGTGCATTGATAAAAACTTTTTGATATGCAATCAATTAAACAATCTAGCCGAGAAAAAAACAACAAAAAAAATAAAATATAAAAAAATATAAAATTTCTACCATAATTGGGAGAGTTTATTAATAAAATTCATAGTTAGTACACAGACTATACAGCTTACTATAGTTCCAAGTTGTGACGTGATAACTGGAGTAACTTTAAGGGCTGCAGACGTTGGTTTAATTACCAAAACACTCATGAGGCTGGGTTTATCTAATCGTGATCAAGGATGATAAACAAATTTTCCTTTACAACTCAAGTTTTATCGTAATTATGCTCAAAAGACTAACCATTCTACGTTTTGCGTAATCAATACAATTTAAGCGCTAATAGGATTATCTTAATAGACTGCCTTATACCTCAAGTAGTTGGGTGTGAAAATCTTTCACACTAATATACGGCGCATCCTTAAATAAATAATAATAAAAATAAAAATATTAGTTACATCTGGGCGCTGAAAAAAAAAAATTGAAAATTTCGCCGACATGTTGATAAGTTGATGGGCTATTTTTGCACTAAATGAGGAGCATATGTTAACACCACATGCTAAGTTATCATTACTATAGTGGTAATCCCGTGGGTGCAAATTCGGATCTTGTGAGGCTGGTGGTGACTAACTAGCGCTAGCCATCAACTCGGACAATCAGCTCTCCACTTTTCATTTTAAATAAACACTGACTTATCAAATATTTACCGTTAAAATTATAACCTAATTTTTTCTATATCTGATAACTTATTAAGTTATTGTTTAGGTTTCACCAAGAGTCGCCTGAATATGTCTAAAAAGATCCCACATCTTTTTTAAGCCCTGGCTTTAAGAAAATTCTTAACTGCGGCGGGGCGATGTTTTTGAATCTGTACCGGATTTCCGGGCTCGCGCCCAAGAAATTTTTATTACTATTAAAAACATGTGTTGGATTAATATAACGAAAGGAAGGGATAGTTTAGGCAAAGCCGTCCGTCTATAGTGAACCAGGTAATCAGATATTCTCGCACTGCCGTTAATAATAATAGTAAAGTACTCGTCGGTCAAACCCTGCTGTTGCGCCGTTAATAAACACTTTTCACGTCATAAATTTGGCACGTATACAGTGGTATTATATGGTCCATAATGAGAAAATTTGCATTTCCGATGGGGGCTGTTTTTATCTTTGAAACTTGGCTCCAATTAAAATAATGAAAAAAAAAAAAATTTCTGGCATATTTCTTTTGCGTGAATAATTTTTAAGCAATGCGGCTGGTAAAAAAGGCTTAACTTAAGCTTACTTATAGAGATAAGCGCTTATCGCCGCCGCTCGAACAAAGGATTTATTGTTTCTTATCAAGCGTGCTTGGCAGCCGCACACGAAATACTGTTGCTCATAGTTACACTATAATATACACGCCCTGTGCCACTCTTAAACAGTTCAACGTTCCAACATCTTTCAACTTTGTGAATATGACCATATACATAATAATAAAAATGGTTTTCCCATCAACTCCCCCCTGGACCCTGGATTAGGGATGGAAGTTAGCAAAACCCAAAGCTGACATTTTAGCCTGAATCGCGGGCAAATAATACAGTTTTTTTACGTTCACCCGCAAAATTTACAATTGGAGAGAGAGAAAGAGAAGGGGGGAGGAACCAATATTTTAATATTTATCGTCTAAAATTTAGCCAAGTAGGAGTGAGTGTTATTTGTCCTGGATTTTAAATAATTATGTAAATTACGATAATGAACTAAAAATGAAATTCTCAAGTTATATAAATATATTACTAATATAGAAGAAGGTAAATTACCGGCTGTAGATGATACCAATCCCTACAATCCAAGCCTGGATGTTCCCATATAACCCAACAATTCTATACCCCTGTGGAGGCACCAGTTCATGTCCATTACCCCCTGTTTTATTACCAAAAATGTCACTTCGTCTCATATTCGTAATAACTTGCAACCCATCAATCCACGCCCCAGCCCGACAATAGAACCCTATTAATTGTTCGTTAGATTGCAACTTTAAATCATTTTGATTACCACCTTTCTTACCAAACAATGCGCTCGTGTTATCATGGAAAAAAATTTCCACACCATCAATTGCTCGACCGGCATACACTCTAACCACAGAGACTGGAGAATTGCTAAACTGTACAAAATTTTCATTACCAGAGTTACCACCAAGTTTGGCACTTTTAAACCCATGGCTATCCCTACCATTTTTAAACACATCCTGCAGATTATCAATATCAGTTTTTTGTTCACCTCGAGATAAAACTGCAATTTTCATTTCTTTATCTTTATATTTTTCTGGTAAATAGCTTCTTAATTGCCGTTCGTCCAACAAAACTTCTCGTTGTGGGTTATTCAAAAACTCAATTGTCCCTCTACAAAACCCGTCTGCTTGCACTTCAATGAGATAAATTCCAGAACTACTTCTTGCAACCACGGATCCATTATCAATTGGGTATAAATTAGCCTTGCCTGGTTCAAGCACTCGAGGTTCATTTGGAAGTTTGAATGCGGAATGGAATCTTAACTGGATTAAATGTGCTCGATGCCAAGTACATTCATCTTTTGGTAAAGTCAATCGCATACCTGGCTTTTTGGTCCGAGTACATTTGTTTGGTTCTCGAACCATAAACGACCGGTTCCATACAATATAATCTCTCATCATAATCCCGTTTTCACTATGATTCAGCCCGTATAAATGCCCCACTTCGTGTAACCATGCACCCATACTAACGTTACAATTTTCCCAATTGGTACCGGATTGATTTGAATCATTTGCAACTTCATTGGTGTTGGTATCAGTATCATCCATGAAATTAGGTACCAATTCTTCCAAACAACTTGGCCAGGAATGAATAGAATGGCCACCAAAAATTGCCAATCGGATATTACCATGGCCACCACCTAGTGCAGCATGGCCCAAAATCACCTTTGATTTCGGATCCCAATGAGCATCCAAAAACAAACATGTCGCATGGACATCTTTATTGGTATTAAACACACTATCTTTCCCCTGCGCTCGTAAAGCATCCAGTGCAATTCCAAACAATTTCCCTTTATCCTTGGCGTCCTTGTTTTGCTGTGCAATGTTTGGATCCAAAATTTCCTTGACAGTTTTCTCACTTCGAATAACATGGATATAAGCAGTACTTCGTTTCTCGGTATCTCGGTTAGATAAAGTATCCGGACGATATTCTTCATGTAATCTAAAAGTTCGATGTCCAAAATTGTTTCGATACATTTGTTCACTGTTATATGCAACAATCATATACCCTGCCATTCTCAATTTTTTAATCGCCAATTCCAACCCATTCCCTTCCTTCTTTTTCTTACCACTTGGACAGTCATATTCCCCCTTTGAATCTTTACCAAGAATTAAACATAAATGTAGTGGAGGGTTTTGAGTCAATGGTACAAAATTAATATTCAACCAACTATCAACTGGAGGTTGTTGTTGATGTGGACTTTCGAAACTAACTCTAATATTATTCATCCCCGGTTCTAAATGAACCATTGCTTTAAAAAACCCATCACCAACTGGGAATCGTTGAGCAGGGAACCCATTTAAATGGTGGTAGACCACAATTGATGCGTCAAATTGTTGGTTTTCGGGCCCTGCTCCACCGTGCAACAAAAACACCCGTGTGTGGACAGTATCATTTTGTTTAACATTAAAAAACCGCGGAGCATTGGGGTTGTTGTCATCTTGATGATGCTGATAATTTTGGTTCTGGTTCTGTTGCACGGTCATTGGATGTTGGTTTGGATTGTAGGCCGGTGTAGGTCGTGGTGGTGCACCTGGTGGTTCTTGTGAACTATCGCTTTGGTCTGGCATTTTATCTCGCAAGTCATGTGTAAATTTGTGGAAAAACGACGACATTGTTATAATATATACAATTGAGCTCTTATATTTTTAAAAAATTAAAAAAGATTTTAAGATGTGTTAAGATGAAACGATGATACAAAATTAGGTTTTGAGCGGTTTTATTGTGTTAAATATGTGTATTGAAAGTACTCATTTACACCACTTTTGTAATGTTGTGGCGCGCCTTTAGTAAATATACATTTGCGCACTGCCTACACAAAGCGTTATTAGAGTTCAGCTCCCAATCGCAACCCAGCTGCACCGACATGAGCCGCATCAAAAAAAAAAAAAAAAAAAATACCACATCTAAAACTTAGAGATTTAGATTCAGTTGCTTGTATTGATTCAATTTTTAATAGGCAATTGAATCATGGTGTAATACAGTTCTACATTATCCTATTGGAAGTATAATAATTATATTCGTCACATCGTTACAACAATAAGTATTTACATAATAATTTTTTTCAAAGATAATAATAACATTCAAAAAACTGGGAGCAGCCGGCTAAACGTAAAATACTATTATTATTGCATTGCAGCTAGTGCCCTCCCAGCGGTGTATAAATGATTATGTCTCCCTTCTCTCCTTGACCGATGAGCATTTTGAACCAATTGCATCAACTGCCGTCGAGTAGTGTCAACGTTACTACCAACGCCCCACATACTATGACTATATGTAACTCGAATCATAGGAGCATACCTTGGATCGCCATATTTCCGTACTTGTTGCCAGCGATGAAACAATTTCCCCCCTGCACCCTGAGGTTCGACATCATGGATATGAACAAACATATAACTGCGGCCGTCAGTTATAATGATCCCTTCTACTTTATTCATTACCATACACTCCATGGCAGATGATTGTAAATGACGTGATGGCATTGATGACTGATGGAATGACATGCTATTTCCATTGCCATATACATTTCGTG
The DNA here is from genome assembly GCA_030564365.1 of Blastobotrys arbuscula. Taxonomy (NCBI): domain Eukaryota; kingdom Fungi; phylum Ascomycota; class Dipodascomycetes; order Dipodascales; family Trichomonascaceae; genus Blastobotrys; species Blastobotrys arbuscula. The sequence goes on along the minus strand of JAJLUN010000006.1, from coordinate 152,351 downwards.
GATCCTCTGACATTGTAATAATAGCAACACATCGCGCCTTCCTTGTTGAGCTTCTCGAAGCCAATGTTCTCTCGTATATAAACCCACTAGGACGTGAGAATGTGCCACCGTGGTAATGATGGAACACCACATCAAGATGGGCCCCAACAGTGTGAGACATTTCTGGTTGTAAAGATTTCAAAAACCCATGCACACGCTCGCTTACAGAGTATTCATCTTCATGGTGGAAATATGCGTTGCCATGTCTTGACATGCTTCGACCCAGTTCGCCAAACAAACCACCTTCCATAGATGTGCCAAGTACCGACGATGGCCTATAGCCTCTACTACTACCATAACCTCCACTACTACCATAACCTCCACTACTTCCATAACCTCTACTACTACTACTATAGCCTCTGCTGCCATAGCCTCTGCTTGGACCCATGCTCATACTGCGATTGTGTCCGTAATAATCATCGTAATCGTTGTAGCCATAATCGTTGTGATAATTGTTGCCTGCTGGGTGACCAGTAAGCAGCCAGTTGATACCTTCGGTAAATCCCATAATAAATTTTTGAATCCTAAATAGTTGAGAATGTTGAGAAAATAGTACAGCTATGTGGGTGGGTGATGACCTTTTATATCTTTTTGCTTTATCTTTACATAAAACTGAATAATAGTTTTTTTTTTTTTTTTCTTTCTACACATTTGGGTTATTATTATTTAATTATTTAGTTAGTTAGATGGATGCAACAACCCCTTGATATGGTGTAGGCATTACATTGTACCTGGAGGGGATAATCAAAAAGTTTGGATGCATGAACAACCGCCCCAACTTGCTTAACAGTGCAACCATGATACAAAAGGATCTGAGTACATTAGGCACGCATCGATTGTTTATTATCTCCCATAACCACCTAGTACAGACTAGCTTACCATATAACCAGTACAGTTTTAGGTGAAACTGGGTATTAGTTAGTTACCTAACCCGCCTTTTTCAGGTAGTACTTAAGTCAATAAATCGAAATCTAAAACCCTCTTTTCCCCAATCGGAACACATAAAATAAAAAATAAAAAATTTGACGTCATTTTGGTAACTAGCGCTGAAACCGCGCTAGCTTAGTAATTTATTTGAGCTTGAAAAAAAATTATTTCATTTACCTTCCAGCCCTTTTTTTTTTTGTTTTTTTTTTGCTTTTCCTTGTTCAATATTACCAGAATAATTTAATCCATTTTAATTTGGAAATGACAGAATGAACAATATTTTTATCAAGAAACGTGACCAGTTACTGAATTAACTTACTGAGCTGGAATATATCTTGGAGAAAAAAAATAATAACCCAAAGTAAATCCGGATGTAGGACTAAAAATTATTTGGCAATACTGTATCCATATTTGAAAACAAAAGATAGGTAAGTTCAAACTCGATATTTTTTGGTCTCAAATATAGGATCCATGCATGTTTCTTTTTTTTTTTTTGCGCACTCTTGATACACGTGTGAGATATAACGGTTCAAATGTAGCAATCCGAGGGCTTTAATCAACTCTATTGTGTGAATGGTTTCAATTAGCCAATTATAAACATCTAAGCATAATAGTAAAGCTTGTTTGATAAGTTATCATAAATGGGTGATTGTAACAATGTATCACCTCTCAGGCGTAAGCATAAGCATGAGCATGAGCATAAGCATATATCTGAGGTACGTATACCTACACCTAAACTTCGAGTAAAACATTCAACCGGCCTTTAAGTTACAAAGTATTATTTTTTTCCTTCCCCGTTGCCGATGAATCAGGGTTGGTTCTTAGCTCCGCTTGTGGCATGAAACACTTCCCCTGAGATCGCTCTCAGGTTCCAGATTTTGTTGCGAATCTCCAAACCCCTCTGAGCTTATAATTTTTTTTAACTTTCCTCGACCACAAGTTGTAATGCATTGGGGTAGGAAGAAAATGAAACTTTCAAAAACTTTGGGATGATGATGTATACATCGGTTGTTATGGCATTACATCAAAAAGAAAGTTACACAATTATTAAACATTTATATTAAACGCTAAAAGGTATAAGTTAAGGTTATTAAGTTAACACCAGAAACCTCGGTGTAGCGATTGAGAATACTCGTCATCAAACTTTGTTTTTGGATTAGGTAAACACATTGCAGTGGTACCGGTACAAGCTACCCATTCCTTTTTTTTATCTAAAATTTCAATATTACTTTCATAGTACTGTTTAGCATCCAAAGCCGCCAACAAATGATGTTTTAAAGTATAATATCCATTACCTTTCCAATCCCCATCATACTCTTTTGGAGTAAACCTTGAAAAGAAAATTTGCCCCTGGTATTTATCATGTACACTACCATATTTTTCTCTCTTTTCTTGGATACTGGTGTTCCACACAAAGTCACTAAAAGTATAATCATTTATGGGGTTTTTTGATTTTTTTTCCAAAGCAGTGGTTTTTTTTAAACAATTGAATTCAGCCGCTCCCCAATGGTATACCATAAACTCATGACTATCACTAATAATCAAACAAAACAAATTATTTTCCAAAATCAATTTTTCACATCTTTTTTTTAATGAAGTTAGTTTATGTTTATCTATTGTAAAAAGATCTTTTGGTGGTTTATTTACATAAAACACCGCACCCAAAGTTCGTTTCTTCCCCGATCGATCAGGTAAATAGTTGATAAACCCGGATGGTTGTAGAAATTGAAATGTACCTGGGATTGTTTTTTGAATCTTTTCACAGTTGGTATCATTAAATTGTTCTCGACGGGCATAATCCTCTTCATAACTTAGACCAAACCCTGGATATGGGGTTTTGAGTTTAAAATCGGCATTATATAATGTTGGATTTTTGCTGATTTCATACAATGCTCTCAATAAACTTTTTTTCAATTCATCATTTTCACTTTTAATTAATGGGAAAATTAAATTTTCTTCAGAACCAAATGTACTGATGCGACCTGGAAATGGTGATGATGACGGAGGTGGCATGTGTTTGTTTAGTGGTAATCGATAATTAGCAGGCCAGTTACTAGAAGACCCACTTGATGATCGTGATGTTGAAGATGACCGTGATGATAGTAATGATTCGCTTCCCCTCCCGCCGATGTAATTATTGTTAAGATTGCTATAATCTATTAATGCCATAGACAACTCATCATATTTGATTTCTGCCTCTTGTTTCACATATTTCAACCGTTCGTTCAATTCCTTGACCCGCTTTTTGTCATTTTTGTTTTTCTTGATACTTTTTTCAATGGCAATAACTTTGTTTTTCAGTGCATCATATTCACTTTGCAATTCAACTATTTGTTTTTTCCCAATTTTTCGTCGTCCTAAATGTTCTACCATGTTACCAAATCAGTTTGCTAATATAAGTTAGTGTGTTTGAAAAGGTAAAAATTAAAATTATCAAAGATCCATCACCCCTTTTTATACATTTTTTGGAACGAGCTAGTTTTTTAGTTTTGATACCATTCTTTGAGTTTTGTCCACCTGGTTTTATGAATTTCATCATCAATCCTCAAATTTAGGTTTTGGGGGGTAGAATCACAGCAGGCTAACGTATAAAACTATCATTTACTAGTTTAAAGTCCCGGTGGTTGCAGTTGATAAGTTATCATTTGTCTATTGATCGATCTTTAACCCACAAAAGTTGTTACTGGTACTATATAGGCTTGGATAGTTGACATTTATAAGTAATTGATTACTTAAATTTTCAAATAAACGCATCAAAAATAATATGCACGACTTAATTAATTTTAAGCTATAACTTACACTAGTTTAGTTTGATAAACAGACCAATACCCCAATTGAAAGCTACAATCACAAAGTGGTTCAATTGGTTACCATGGAAGCTTATTCAGGGATTGGACATTTTTTATGTATGTATACCGAATAGGAGTTGGTGACTAGTATAGTAGATTGGTTCATTTAATTAATTTAGACTAATAATTATAGTAATGTGCTGGTTTTTTTTTTTTTTTTTTTTTTTTTGGCTTAGTTAGTAAATCCCAAAACCTCAATCCAAATTCCTAAAACCGCTCTAGTTTCCGTCTTTTTTGAGTATATGCTTAATTGAGGGTTATATACTATAGTCGGGTTGATAATACAAAACTGCTTATTTGAAAAGACATTATTTATTTTGAGGGATTCGTCCCTAACTAGTACTAACGGACTATCCTCACACTAACCTTTTTTTTTTTTTTTTTGTGGTGAAAATGGCTGGCCTAAGCTAGCAGTATATACTTTACTAATCACAGTTTAAGTCTTTTATATTTATAGTATCACAAAGTCTATACCTAATTGATGTACTCGACCGAATATAGATGTAAAGCATGAGAGCAGGTATAGTCAAATAATTATTTAACGAGCATAATGCACCTCCCTCGAAATCTCCCCCTCCCCGCTGAAACGGCGTTAAATTTTTTTTTTTTTTTTTTTTCCCCCTATGTACATTGCGATGCCTCATTTCATTAATTTTAAATGACACCTTTCGTACAAACCAAAAAAAAGAATTAATTCGACACATATCAATAGAACATGAGAAAAGTTGGTACATTTTTTTTGTTTTGTTTTTGGTGGGCTGGGTGTGGAGGTCACAACCGATAAGTCACCTCAAAACAAAGTGAACTATACAGGGTCTCATGTAAATCTTAGATAAGGTTTTTTTAAATTTTTTTTTACACCAGATGAGATTATATGAATCTTGATTCAAATCGGGTATAACAATATCATTTTTAATATCAAACACGAGTATTAAATAATAATAAAACTTACGGGTTAGGAAGTATTCTAAAAAATAGTGTATCATACGCCGCAAATGTGTATTAGAAGCGGCTCACCGGTTTCCAACGCAATTTGGTACCACTTGGAAACATAAAATAAAAATAAAAATAAAAATAAAAATAAAAATAAAAATAAAAAAAGCGTTCTAAAAAAATTAGTGCAGTGTTAGTTTCTACTAATGCAAAATAAATAAATTAACCAAAACGCTATTGAATAAAGTATCAGGTATTAAAAAAACTATGCTCTAAAAACTTTTGGCTGTTTTTTTTTGACTTTGCGACGATTAGCGCTTGTCACACACCTCCACATTTTATCACCAAAACTAACTACATTTCTATTTTGATTATCAAATTTGGTAACCTTGATGACTGGACGATACCCTTGCTTATCTGCCAAATGCTGATGGCCCTTTGAAGGATCATACGCCTTATCTCCCTTATCCCCCTTCACTTCTTGCAACTTGACCTGTTTCACAAACTTGACTTTTTTCAACCCAAATAATGATGCAGATAGATTGTTGTTAATCCCCGTTTCAATACCTTCAAAAGTCACCAACAAGCTTTTGGTGAAATTTGTAACTAATACAGTATCGCATCCAGTAACCGCATGACATTCTTGTACACAATCCTCTAGATACGCGCTGCTATAACTATCAGTAGAGTCTTCCGCATTATAATTGAATTCTTTCCAAGGGTCGTGGGGGAGCACCACAATAGCTATAAACCATCCTGGTTGAAGTTTATTAGAGTTTGGAGAAATGTTGCGTTGATCGTAAATGTACCCGTTAGGAGAGTCGAATGTACCACGTTCGTATTTGTACATTACAACATTTATTGGTTCTTCATTCTGTTGATTGTCTCGGCACAGTGCTTTGAAGAAGGAATGGACTTGTTCGCTGGCGGTGTATTCTGTAGTATTGTGTTTAGTAACTTTAGAAGAAAATCGTACTTTATCTTTATTCTTTGGTTCAGGAGATGATCGTTCTTGGTTAAGTTCTCTGGTATTTTTGACATTTTTATTATTATGGCAATTACAAACGGAGCATGTTGATTCGTTTGCGCTTAAACTTCGACGGTGGTTGGTACTACCACCATTTTGTGGACTCCTCGAGGAGTCGCCACGCGAAGACCGCGATCTTGACCAAGACCTGCTCCTGTCACCATCTTCTTTGGCACTAATAGTTTCTCTAGTTTTCCTTGGAACCTGAAGATGGCGATCATGATCACGATTATGATGTTTGCCGGTTGCTTTAGTTTCATTAACATCTTTTAGCCGTGGTTCCCTATTCTTGCTGCGATTATTATTACCACCAGTACTAACTACAGATCCGGAAGGTGATACATCAAACTTGACTTTTTTTTGCTTCTTGTTAATGCCCTTATTATTGTTATCATCATCGCTGTTGGTATTATTGTCAAAGTCGTAGGGGAGCGCGGAGTAATAGCTGTTGCGGCTGCTCCTACATGACGGGCATGAAGAATGTGATGATGAGTAGGAGTATTGTGAATATGGGCTTGAACTCCTCATTGTTGATTAGTCAAAAAAGTATTATCGACAAGTATAGTAGTTTATAACAAAAAAAAAAAATTGTTAGAAACCCTCAAAAAACCGATTTTTGTTCTACTATAGTGAATTTGCAGGATGATGATGCGTATGGCTGCTTGTTTTTTTTTTTTTTATACGGGTAGAAGTGCTGCTTAGAAGTTCCCGAAGAAAACAAAAATAAAAAAATATTATTTCCTCGTTTATTGTTCAAAAATAATAATATCCTAATAATAATATAATATATTAAGGGGACAAGAATACAAAATAAAAAATAAAAAAAAAGAAGAAGAAGAATAGAAATAAAAAAAGGCAGCAAAGTGGCTTATTCTTATAAACCACCACAGAATTTCTCGTTGTTCATCGGTTTTTATAAATTATTTCTTTTTTGGTGAATATATCAATTAACAGTGTGTGACTTGTGTCTTTAACCTCCAACGGTTACCGACACTTTGAAATCTAAAGCTATTAATGTACTGCCATTGCTGTACAGTACAAAGAAAGGCTATAACGTTTTTTTTTTTTTTGGTACAGATTACCAAGAAATACTGTAAGCTTAAAACAACGTAATGCTCTCAAGAGATAGATCGCGCTTTCCCCTTTCTGTGGATCTCGAAGCGAATGTGAAGCGGATGATGTCTTAGTGGTGTATAAATAGGGCACTGGGAAAAAGAAAAAAGAAAAAAAAAAAAAAAGAGTCGTAGCAAATGTGTCTCTTTTTATTTATAATCTTGTGTAAGCATATATACAAACAAACATGATGTATCCCACTGCAAGAAAGTTCTTGGATGCTTAATGAATCAATAATCGGATATTGATTATTATGTTTTGTTTTTATAGTCATCGATGGTCATAGATCAGATTTCCTCACTGATCTCGTGTTATCAAGTCTAATGATAGATGATATCAGCTAGAAGATGCACAAGATTAATTTTTTTTAAATTTTTTTTTTAATATAACAAAGAATTCAAATCGGCACTATTATTAATTCTTTAATTAGATAAAATGTATAGAACCAAAAAAAAAAAAAAGAAAAAGAAAGAATCTACTACCAAACTACTGGGTATTTTTTTTTAATACGGTTTTTGAAGCGCAGCAGCACAAAAATTTGAATTGGTATCGATCGCCTAAAATAGGCCGGGTTATAAAAGAATATTTAATACCGGTACTTATCAAAAGTACCTCCCTCCCCTCGATTTTTTTGACATGTTACAATAATTGTTAAATTACAAAAAGTTAAAATAAAAAATATAGGGCTTGACAATAATAAATAGTCCATTAATTATATATTATAAGTATTAAATATAAATTTCTTGAGGTTTAGGAGGTTCATGATCATCTTTTTTTCGTCGTCGTTCCAATAATGTTGCACCTTGCAAATTCAATTCAAACAACCCCGGATCTTTTCGAACTTGTTTATTTTTACCTTCCCTTGGAACATTACTTCGCTTGGCACTACCAACTGAAACTTTTTCAAACCCTCCATTAACACTTTCCATTTCATCTTCATCATCATTTTCATCTTCTTCTTCTAATGGTACTGCACCACTATCCAAGACAAATCCTCGTCGTTTCGATCGAGCAGTTTCTTCTTCCATTCGATGCACTGCATTACTAACGTCAAATACTTCCTTCAATGTAACAGCAGCAGGTGATAATACACTTTTATTATTATTAGCATCCAAATGTTGTTGCAACCGTTTTTCAGCAGATTCATACATTATTGCGTCTTCCGATCTGGCAACTTGAGATACATCGATTTCTTTTTCATCAATGGTAGCAGGTGATTTACCAAACCGAATTGGAGCATCCATGGCAGGTGCAGTAGGTTCATGACTTTGGGTAATCCAAGGATGGTTCAAGAATTCATCAATTGAATATCGACGTTCTGGATCAACAGTTAATAAATGACTAATCAAATCTTTGGCACTTTTACTAATTTCATCCCACCATGGACTTAAAAAAGTATATTGTCCCTTGGCAACTTTTTCAGTCAAAACTTCAATAGATTCATCATAAAATGGTGGGAAACCACACAGAATTGTATACAACACACATCCTAATGCCCACATATCAACACTCTTTGAATATCGTTCATCTTTAACAATTTCTGGGGCAGTATACCCAACAGTACCACATGGAGTCATTGTCTTGTTATCCCAAATAATTTTTGATAATCCAAAATCTGCCAATTTAATTTGTCCAATACCACCAGAACCAATACCAGATATAAATTCGCCTTCATCTTCCTTATCTTCATCTTCACCTTTTCGAACTTGTTTAACTTTTGATGGTATAAAAGTACAAGGGTAGAATAATAAATTTTCTGGTTTAATATCTCGATGAACCACCCCTGCTTCTTCATGCAAATATCTAATAGATTCTGCTACTTGTGAAATAACATGTCTACTCAAATCTTCCGAAAAATAAGTCAATCGTACGATTTGATGGAATAATTCTCCACCTGGGACCAATTCCAAAACAATAAAATAATAATCGGGACTTTCGCTAAATTCAATCAAATTGACAATATTTTCATGCCTCAACTGCCGCATAATCGATGCTTCTTTCAAAATACTTGATCTCTATTATGGTTAGTGTTAATAAAAAATATTAAAAAAAAAAGGGGAAACATACCTGTGCAGCAGCTTGTTCTTTTTTGGCAGCAGCGCCCAAGTGGTGATTATTCTAAAAAGCATAAGTATGAATTCCCATCTCTTCCTTGTTTATTACAATACATACCTGCGATGAACTCAAATCTTGCTTATGAATAACTTTGATTGCGACTTGATCATTTGTTTGAGTATCACGGGCTCTATACACTATTGAAAACGCCCCATCACCTATTTTTTCCAACAACGCATATCGGTCCAATCCAGGGTATCTAGGAAGTTTATGTCTCATTTCATTTTCTTCAGCAATGATTTGTTTGGCCGCGTCATTGTAATAATGTTGTTTATTACTAATCGGAGATGGTGTTTCATTAGGAGTTGTTGATAAAATTTCTGCCTGCTGAGCAGTGATGTTGCTAGGAACCGGTGTACCATTGATACTTTGGACCTGTGGTTGTGAAGTTACTGTTTGTTGGGCAGCAATGTTGGCATTACTAGTAGCACTTGTATTGGCCTGCTTGCCATGTCGAATAAAGTTTTTTAAATTCTTCATTGGTTAGTATTTTGGTAATAAATTATGTTATCAAATACTTACTTCAAACACTGGCATGTTAGTTATAATAGTGCTGTAAAAAACAAAAAAAAACAATCAAAAAATCAAAAAATCAAAATAAAAAAGATATCAAATAATGGTTAGTATAGTCTATTATCTATAATATGTTGTTCGTTAGTAAAAGTTCGTATATGAATTAAAGAAAAAAAAAAAAAAAAAAAAAAAAAAAAAAAAAAAAAAAAAAAAAAAAAAAAAAAAAAAAAAAAAAAAAAAAATTGGTAAGAAAAAAAAAAGGAGTAAGTGGTAGTAGCAGCGGAGCCCAAAAAAATACCTTACGTATTGTTAAAAAGTGCAAGTGGAAGTTGGGACAGCACGAGCAGTCCAGGATTTTCCAATACCTTTCGAGACAAAAATGGAATTTCTGACGTAAGGGTTTGAGAAAAGAAAAGTTGCGCAATTGTATTCTTTTTTTTCTTGCTTTTCGTACAGCTTGGAATGGGCCATTTATTTTAGATTAAGGTTTCCAATTAAAAGTAGAAGTGATGTATTGGTTGGGCAGCTTTAAAAAAAGGTGTTTTGTAAAGAAAATTAGAGTTCACGTAAAAAAAAATATCCCGTAGGACCGAGCAGAGCAGTTGAGCTATGCTAAATCAACTTTTTTTTTTTTTTTTTTGTTTGTGTTTGTGCTATAGTTGAAATTCTAGATTTTAATTGTACGGCAATCGAGGTTAAAAAAAGTACAGTAGGAGCAAACTTTATATTCAAACAGTGTCTTGAAGCTTTATATACAGTAATTTTTAGGGTAATCTTTGACTAAAACATGGTTGTATATGATTAAAATGCCAGCAATGTTACTATGATGATGGGACCTATTAGTGTCAGAAAGTTCAAGAAGCCGATTAAAAATTTTCTTTCTTTCCGTGTAAGCTTTATTCATATTATAATGATTTGATCGCATTAACGATGCGTTGCGAAGTTATAAGACTAAGAATTGTAAAGTTCGTATCAGAATTAAAGTTTGAACCATTGCTAGTGATTGGCAATAAACCTACACACACCTCTTTTTTTTCTACTTCTATATAAGATAACCTGATAGTCGGGTGTGGTGGAGGAGGAGGCATGCACTTATAGTGGGGAAGCGTATGGCACCAAAGTTGCCTGTACCCCCCATCACATATATAAGCTTTTTACTATCATGATATTTTTTTGATTATTGATTATTGGATATAAAAAAATTCACTTTTTTTAGACTCAGAACCCCATAACTCCATAAACTTCAAAATTCAAACTAAAATCACCAATATTGTTAGAAGAAATTTCTTGAATACAGTTGTTTAGCAATCATGAATCATAACTTGATGAAAATTTTTTTTTTTTTTTTCACCACTAGAAAAATTTCTATACGTCCAATTTTGCGACATTAATACGCCATCTGAGCATGCACAAAAATTTCTTACAGCGCAATGATTTTGTTTTTTTAACTGTAGTGTGTAACAGGTATGCATGTTGTTTTTTATTACTTGCCGCATGGTGACGATCAATCAATCAATCATTCTTTCAATACCAGCATGACCATAAAAGGTCAAAATCAATTTTTTTTTTTTGATAAATAAATAATTCTTACATTCTACCTCCTAAATATCATTACAATACAAGTTCGATAAAACAAAGTTGATAAAAGTTGAGTCCATAGTACTAATAATAAATCTAACGGTGCTTACATAATCAGCCGCCACACTTATTAGATTACACGCTCAACTTTTGTCTCTTCTCATCGACATCTTCACTAATAGTACCAAACGGTGCCTTATCCGACTCTTCTTCATCACTAATCTCATGATCCATATCCTTCAGCTGCTGTTTGTCCTTCTGGTCGCCCTTCTTTTTCAAACTCATATACTGTTCATATTCTTCCAATTGACTTCGAACACTAGGTAAAAACTGTGCCAGATCCAACACTTCCAATGCCTTCAACACGTCCTGAGCTTGAACAGTTTTACGTCCCGACTGCTGCGCTAAAGTGTTGGCTTCCCCACTGACATAATTGATAAACACGGCCGTACTTCGTCTCAATGCTGTCAACCCTTCTGCCGCAATGGTGGTTTTTTCTGGGATTGTGCTGGTTGCTAGTTCGTGGACGGTTTTTTTAGGGAGTAGTAAATCGTCAAGTTTGAATTTTTCCTTCTCTTTGACGGGGGTACCACTAGAATTGACGGGTTTGAACCCATCGCTTGTCTTTCTCCATCCTTTTGGGGGCATTTTTTGTTAGAAGATAAAAAATAAAAAAAAGACGCGTAAAACTATTACAAAAAAAATATGGTAATTAAAATTTTGGCGGTGTAAAATTTCACCGCTTCTTCTTAATTAAGTTTCAAAGCTTAGGTTGGGAGCTACTACTACAACACAAAAAAAGTTGTCAAGTGTTAATTATTAAATTATAGATATGCAAAAGAAGGGTTAAAGCAGTGGTCAAATAGTGGCAACCCACACACAAACCCAATCAACAAATAAATAACCACCACCAACCCTATCATCATCAACGCAAATAATTTGATGTTTTTCCACCACATTGACCTCCTAACTTGAACCGTACGTCGTCTAAACGCTTGTGCGTTGGTATTCATGCGATCAGTCTTTGATACCAACAAATTGATCCGTTCCCCTCGTTCCAAAATCCGCTCCACATTCTCAACCATGATATTCTTAACCTGATTAACCTCTTCTTGTGCTAAACCTGTACTATCATTGTCCCCCCGTTCCGTACTTTCAACCAACTTCCGCATATCAGGGATAATGTCGCTATTGGTTGTCAATTCATCTACACTGTTTTCAAGAACTGGAATATACGTTGTATCAAAAAGTCGTTCTAATTGTAGTAGGTACAAGAACGGGATTCGTCGCTCAACTTCACGTGTGGATACACAAATAAACGTAATACCCTCCGGAGCCACTTCTCGTTCATTATAATCATCTGGAGCTTTAGTAATGTAATGGACACTCAACTGTTCGTGTAGGAATGACTGTTTTTTGGAATCACTAAAATCGATCCTATCTAAAATTACCAGTGCTAATGCTCGTGGTGAGCCCGGTTTGATGTCCAGCTCAGCAAGGATTTTGTCCTTACCATGCACAACAGCTGTATACAAAATGTTCATTTCTAGCCCTTTTTTTGTTTTTTATGTTGTGAAGAATAATAGTTGATAAGAATATTAACGGAGGTGGAAACTATTTTGAGTCACCGATACCGACACTGTTACAAAAAAATATATATTAAAAAAAAAAAAAAAAAAAAAGTAATGCATTAATTAAAGGAATAACTACTCAACCCATCCTCCAAATGTCTAACAACTTCACCATACCCATTATTGCTATTTCGTTTCTGGTGACCACTAGAATTATCTGGATTAAACAGTTCCGGTGGTGGAATATACGCAGGCGACGGCTGTGTACGAATCGCATCGTTATTATTCAACAACCCAGTAGCTCGTTGGATCGGCCCAGGAATGGGGTCTAAATTGCCAATTGTAGTAGCCCGTTGCCGTCTAGTTTGACTAGATGTTTGGTTTCTATATTGGTTGTTTGGAACTTGAACTTGAACATGTGGCACCTGTGGCACCTGTGGTACCTGTGGCGCTTGTTGTGGCACTTGTGGTGATATCGTATTTTTACTATACGATGCGGCGGCGCCCATTGACGGTTGTTGTACTTGAATCTGCGGATTATACGCATTTTGAGGTGGCGGTTGTTGTGATTGTTGCTGTGCAGGTATTGATGTAGAAGTTGGAGAAGGCTTCGGTTGACTGACTGGTTGGCTGATTGGCACAAATGGACCAGTAAATTTTGCATCAGTTACAAATGGGTGGTTTGCCGCTTGTTGTGGAGTCCATCGTTCAAACGGATTCATGTTCAACAACCCTTGTACAAAATCCACAAATGCCACTCGATTAGCAATTTCCCGGTCAACGTCGACTTTGCGCATGTTTTTTCTTGGTAAAGGATAACTCATAATAATCTCCCGCAAATTGGTGGATGGGAAATATTGTTTGGATGGTTGTTCATCACAATTATATTCCCTACTATACTTTTCACGACTTTTCAGTCTAAATTGCTTGCGGCCATATTCATCAGTATACTTTTCCATAAATTGGCCACTATTCTTCCCCATCTCAATCATCCATGAAGGTGGTGAGCCCAACGTATCAGTGATTCTAGAAATTTGGTTATATTCTGAAGTACCTGGGAAAATTGGCAACCCCAAAAATAATTCGACACAAATACATCCCAAACTCCACATATCAATACTAGTAGTATATGGCAACCCCAACAATACTTCGGGAGATCTATAAAACCTTGATTGAATATATGTATAAACGGTCTGCCGTTCATGACACGCCGACCCAAAATCAATAACCTTAATAACCGGACTATCCAAGCTTTTGAGTAAAATATTTTCTGGCTTTAAATCACAATGAATTAATCTCGCTTCTTTTAATACAATTAACGATTGCAACAACTGTTGAGTAAAAACACGCACCAAATTTGTACTCAACCCTCGGAATTGATTTTGTTTGATCAATTCGTACAAATTACTACTCAATAATTCAAACACCAAACACAAATGTTCTTTATGCATAAACCGATCTTTTAATCGTAATAAATTATGTTCATCACTTTTATCCACATGATTATTCAAATGTTCCAAAATAGACACTTCCATCATACTTTGATTCAAATACGCTGGTTTATTCTTGATAACCTTGACTGCCACAATCTCTTTTGTCAACATATTTTGGCACTTTACCACTTGTCCAAAAGTCCCTTGACCCAAAATATCCAAAACCAAATATCGTCGTTGACCCTCTACCCCCAAAATATCATTAACATACAAAATATAATCTGAATCTTGATTATCAAACCCATTGTTTAGTTTCCCTTCACTTGGTTTGGTCAACACACGTCGTGGATTTTTGCTACTTTGATAATTAAACTGTGGGTTGCAAATTTGATATGTTGACAATAATTGAGTAGTCAGCCCGTTCACAGGACTCAAAAATCCTCCCTCTGGAACAGCCCGTCGATATTTCGGTTGTTGATGAATTATCGGCGATAATTCGCTTTTACTTCTCACGTGTCTAAAAGTAGGCGGTGGTATCGCTGTTGAATAGTTTTGGTTACTCGCTGGTGGTGCTGCTGGTGGTGGTGGAAGTGGCATTCGTAATTGGGTCGCGCTACTTTGATTATGAAGGACTGGAATTGTTCTAATTGGAGATGATTGCCTGCGTTGGTGTGAATACTGAAATGATGATTGTGCTTGCGGCGATTGGGGCATTGCTGCTGCTGGTGCTGCTGGCATTGGCGGCGGTGGTGGTGGTGGTGGTGGTAGTTGTTGTTGTTGTTGTTGAGATTGAGCTTGTAAATTTGGTTGCATTACTGGCGGTCTAGGTGATGCATAAATCGATTGTGATGCTTGTTGTTGATGTCTCCTTGCTGGTGATACTCGACTGTTACTTATTGGACTACCCAACGCAGATACTGATGGTGACTGTTGATGTGCAGGATGACTTGACCATGGATTGTTGTGTAAATGCATTGGATGTTGAGGACTAGTATACTGTGGAGAACTACTGATATCCATCATTTGCGGTGAATTTGAATAAATTCTCCCATTAGTATCCAAACTTGGCAACAACGTTGTTGGAGCTGCCATTGGTGAATGCTGCTGTTGCAGTTGTTGTTGGTGTTGTTGTTGCTCTGGGCTAGTCATACCTCGTCTATTCATATAATTATTGTTAGGATTGTACCGATGAGGAGTTGTTGGAGCAAACTGGTCAATATAACTACTATTTCGAGTTGGTGAGTTGAATTCAGGAGTCTTTGATTGATTGTCTATAACTGTAGTATTAATAATATGTTTACTATTATTACCCGGTATTAACCGTGATGGGATGTTTTGTTGCGATGCGTGTTGGAAAACTGCCTGTTGATTAGCCTGGGCCTGTATAGGTGATTGTATAATAGGACTCGCTTTATTGTTACTATTATTGGTATTGTTAGTAGTGTTGATCTGTGGTGCCAAATACTGTTGTGATGATGAAAATGCCGAATTTCTGCGATTACTGCTGCTGCCGCTGCTACTACTACTAGCACTAGTATTACCAGTAGTGTTATTATTATTATTATAAGGATATTGGTATTCCATATTGATACCTTTAATACCTTAGATAATAATTTGATATAGTTTCTTTTGTGCTAAGCTTTTTAATTCTATTTTTTTATTTTCCCTCCCTTGTACGATTAGATACAATGACCTTATTTTAGATTTTATTTTTATTTTTATCTATCAAAATTGCTTTGTGAAATTTTTAATTATCTATTATAATTAGATAATTAAAAGTACCGTCTCCTTGTACTTTTGCCGTTGTAGTGGGTGCTGTGGTGTTAAAAGAAGAGAGAAAAAAAAAAATTTAAAAAATAAAAAATAAAAGTGGTGGTAGTAGTAGAAATCAAAAAAAAAGTCGCTATTTGATTATTACAACAGATGGTTTATTACTTTTCAAAAGGGGCGCGTTCTTTCTCTACAGTATACGTACATAATTTTGAGTGTGTTTCTTGTTTGATTTGCGTTATTAATAGCTTTATAGAGCGCTATTGGGAGAATTGAGAAATTAGACATGGATTATTTACGCCACGATTTAAAACGTTTCACTATGGTACACTTATACGTATATAAGAATAAAAATAACTGTTTATAATTGATATAAATATTGGATAATTAGACATTCTTGATTGACTCAAGAATCCACACAATACATATATTATATATATATAAAAGAAAGAACATAACTATAATTTTTTTAATATATACTATAGAAAGAAAGGTACTTATATATGTTATTCAATATTCAAGTGTTGATAAGCTTTAAAAAAAGTGGGGGTGGTGGTGTGAAATTCTGTTCATCAGCATTCATTTATCAATTGGGAGAATAAACCAACTGAACTCAAAACCGGTTTCTATATTACACTGCCTATGTTGTATTTATAGCGCTACCACGGTATTACTTAGCTAGACTAGACGACTAGAACTGTGGAGTCTGCCACGTTAAATATATTGCCTAGTGAACTGAATCTCCACAACAATTGTCAATTTTCTTGTTGGTAAAGATCTTGGATCTATTGTCTGTCTCCCCAACGGTAGTGTTTATATATTATATTATAATAGTTGTGGATACGTTAATGTGTATACTATACAGCTGGTTATAGATTTTTTTTATAATATTTTTTTTCTTTCTTTCTTTCCAGCTTCCCCTCCTTGTCACCTGCATCTTTCACGATTTATTTTTCATTCTTCACATCACACAACTTACAAGGCACCAATATCCAGGGGAACTTCACTTCATGATGGACGTACCACCATCTAATACCGTTAACACTAACAATAATAATAAAAACAAAACCTCATTAAAACAGAGCTTGGTAAAATATTTATTTCTTGCATTATTCATCCAACTAGTAACGATTTTTGGGTATCTAGCATTGGAAAACTTTGACACCGTTGCTGACCATATTGAAAATGTTGGAAACAATCTATGGTCCTATTCATCATCATCAAACAAAACACCAAAAAAAGATGCTACATTAGTCTCACTAGTACGTAACAAAGAACTAGATGAGCTGTTGCCAAGTATTGAAATGGTTGAAGATACTTTTAATAGAGAATTTCAATACCCCTGGACTTTTTTCAATGATGATGAATTCACTCCCGAGTTTAAACAAGCGGTAAACGCTGCTATTAGCACCACTGCAGAATATGTTAAAATCGATGAAAAAGATTGGAAAGAACCAGACTTTATTGATAAAAAAAAGGCCGAAAAATTAGGCAAAGAAATGAAGAGTAAAGGCGTTCGATATGCAGATAACCCAAGTTACCATCGAATGTGTAGATGGAATTCTATTAAATTTTTTGAAAACCCTGCCATGGACAAGTATGAATATTATTGGCGAGTGGAACCAGGTACCAAATATTTTTGTAAATTAAACTATGATGTTTTTGGATTTATGAAACAAAAAGATTTGGATTATGGTTTTACTATTAATATTTACGATTCTCCTTTAACTGTCAAAACATTATGGAATACAACTATGGATTTTTTTGATCAAAATCCCAAGTTTTTGGCAGAACATAATGCATACGACTGGTTGACCAACACTAATAGAAAAGAGACGCATAACGACATTGCCAAATACTCCACATGTCATTTTTGGTCCAATTTTGAAATTGGACGACTTGGGTTTTTCAGATCCGAAGGTTATAAAAAATGGGTAGAACATTTGGACCAATCTGGTGGATTTTTTTATGAACGATGGGGTGATGCTCCAGTCCATTCATTAGGATTGGGGTTAATGACTAATAGGAATCGA
Source organism: Blastobotrys arbuscula (assembly GCA_030564365.1). Taxonomy (NCBI): domain Eukaryota; kingdom Fungi; phylum Ascomycota; class Dipodascomycetes; order Dipodascales; family Trichomonascaceae; genus Blastobotrys; species Blastobotrys arbuscula. Next base: position 134,450 of record JAJLUN010000006.1, on the reverse strand, counting down.
ATCCATTATTTTGATGATATTGGGTATTATCATTTCCCTTATTTTAATTGTCCAAATACTCCAAATTGTAAAGGATGTGATCCCGATCAGTTTTCTAAAGACAACAATCTGGGAGAACAGAACTGTTTGATGGAGTGGAAGAATTTGGTGGGGAGCCAGAGAAAGTAGGTTATTATTCCGTTTATTGTGCTTTATGAGAGTTTTTTTTCATTAATTAATTATTTATTTCACCTTATATAAGTATTTTTTTTTTTTTTTTGTTTCCGGTAAGACGGGTTATATAACCACAACTGTGGTATTACATTAATTATCAGATACCTGCTCTTTGCAATGGTTGTAATTAAATTGGTCTCCAACCCTCCTCAGTCGAATTTTTCACCCTAGGCTGTTTTGCCGTCTACGTATTTATCTGGGTTAATAAATAGCAAATGCGGCTGATTTATTCCCATCACATAATACCGCAACACTATAAGCTTAAATATTTTTATCAATAATCGGGTCAACTTTGCTTATATCACAATGTGGATTAATAATTTTCAATGAATCATTGTTCTATTCTTGCTTGTAAAATCTTCCCACAGACACAAGTGGGTGAGTTTATCAGATGTGCCTGGTGATGACAATAATTAAGATGATGATGATTTTTTTTTAATCGTGGGGCTTATACATCTACGTCATTGAGGTTCGTTCATTACGTGTAGATCGCTTTGGAATTCACGTTTTTATAACAATATCGATGATAAAGCTTAAGCAAAACGAAATCTAGAGACCTGGGCCAGGAAGCTTTGTTTCATAATTTGTTCCTGGTTGTTTACTTCATCATTCTTCACAATTCGTTGGAGGTTCTTGATAAAATGGCGACATTAATATTATTTCATAAGCTTAACAATCAGTCAGATAGTTAAAAGATACTAAGATTTATTAAATAATTTGATAACGGTGGCGAAAATAATGTATGCTGTGTACGGTCGTGCTCCACTAAACTATTTTGAACTAGTGCACATCTTAATGTGACCAATCCCATTAATTTTCAAATCATAATTTTGATCCTAATGCTTACAATATCTGATATCCTTTATATGCAATAGCCAGCAAATAAAAATAAAAATAAATAAAAAATTATGTACGCTAAATAATATTTTTTTTCGCGGACTTTTTAAAACCTGCGGGCGAGCATCATGAGTATCATCAGTATCATGATGTACTCACGACCGAGTTCATAAGGTTCGTTTCTTTTGAAAATAAAAAATGTCGATTGGTTGATGAAGTCTCGAATGATCAACTTATTTTTATCTCAATTTGGAGTAGTACATCATCCTTCAATACATGAATGCGTTTGGCACAAACATGATTGCTGTAGCAAGAAGAAAAATAAGAATCAATGGGATTTCGAGTACCTTAATAACCTAGCTATTGATAGGCTTCGAAGCATGGATTCAGCTGCTTGGAATAAGAAATTATTTAATAATAAAATAGATATCTGATTTGGAATTAACTACTGCAGTAAATTAATAAAATAACGCATACGGTTTGGTTTAGAAGAATAGATTTCGAAAAAAAAGTACTCAATAAACAATAATTAATAATAATTAATAATAATTAATACCATAATGTTAAAACACTGCAAGTATCAAAATAGTCGACAAGTATAAATACTCGCGTATATTCTTGTATTTCTATTCTTATTATAATTATTTTTCTGACATTTCCTATATATAAATCAAAAGCTAAATATGTCACTAAATACGATCGAATCATTCAGAGTCTCACGAGCCATTAAAGACTCCGGTCTGGACACACGGCCATTACCATACCCTCGCTACAATCTCTCCAATACCCAAGAAATATGCAAGCAGATGCTGACATACTTGTTACAACAGCGGGTGTATCTAGCAGGGCTTGTAGAGAATAATACATTACGAATAGAAGTTGCTGGTGAAAACTACCATCCTTCTAGAGAAGAAGTGGTACCTGATTTCTTCATCTCCGTGGTGAAAGGAAGGCGATGTGTTCGATTGGTGGGGGTTGTTTGTATGCCTGTCGATCCAAATCAAGAATACCATTCCCAGCCTTTATATTGGCAAAACGCTTGTGGGGGATATTCTGAACAATATGGGACTAGATGTACAATTTTTACCAATTATTTCAGCTGGTTATTTTTGGAAACTTCTATTTTAGAAGGTCGGACTGGTAGAACTTATGTACATAGAAATGAACGATCTGCTCGTGGACATGATAAACACAGTGTAGGGTATCAGCTTGGGGAAGTTGTTTGGAAAGCTAATAAAATGGGAAATGTTATGGCAGATGAAGTCGCGAGTTACTAAGCAAATTTTAATATCTTATGGTTGAACTTAATTATGTAACCAATATTTTTATTTATTTAATTTATTTTTTTCAAAGTAATGACCAACTGTTAATCTTATGGCCTACATGTACTGCGTAGTCTGTTTTCATTCTATATAAGAGTGCTTTGAAAATTTATCAGGGGAGGGGAGATTTAGCCGTTTGGGAAATAAAATTAAATTTATCAAAGTTTGTGGGATTAGCCATCCACAGTTATCGATATTCCGGGGTAGTAGTCACATTTCATTTGCTATATTTTTATGCTAACTTATGATGACTTGCAATGTATTAAAAAAGATCTGATGTATTAATTAAATCAAAATGTTCCGTACGCATAACTTTCTCGCACTCTGGAAAAATTGGATGAATGTTCACTATTATTGGAAAAAAAAACAACCAATTTTACCAGTGTAGAAATCAGGCCGTAAATTTTATATTTTTTGCCAAAATTATCGCGGCGGCGGCGACCCCCGGCCGGCCGGGCAACTGAACGCAGTCGCCACCTCCGTCACGGCACGTGGATCAAAACAGGTTTTTTTTTTTCTATTAAAAATCCCTGCGGCTGAAGAAAAACTAAGTTTACAAATGGGATTTCCAAATCAAGCAAGCTCCGAGACGGGCGCTGCTTAGGTTTTAATTTTTTTTTTTTTGTTTTTGTTTTTTTCACGCCGCTTAGTTTTTGACTGAACATTTCACTATTCCAAAAACACACATTACCGACTTTTGTCCACATTTCAGTACAAGGATTTTTTTTTTTTTTTTTTAATTTTTCAGTTTCAATTGCCTCATTGGAAGAATAACGTCCAAACCCCATCGATCATTTGCATTTGCACTACTACGGCTTCTCAATATTTCTTCTTCTTTGAATCAACATTTTTTTGGCAAATTGTGGGGAATTTCCGTTTTGAGATGAACCTTGTTTCTTCCCCCCACCCACGCGTTCTGCGTAACCAGACTACGGGTTAATCAACTGGTTTTTTTTTTTTTTTTTTTCCCAAGAATTCTGATCCGATCTATAAAAGGAACTTGGTTTGCTCTTTAAATTTTTATTCTCATTTTCATTTTTTAGATTCATTTCATTTCAAGTTAAATACTTTTATTAACAAAATCGCATCAAAATACAAACATGTCTGACAATCCATCATTCGTATTAAACAAAGCATTGGACGTTGAAATCGTCAACAAACCCGTACCAGAACTAGCTGACAGTCGAAGTGTCAAGATTGCCGTTAAAAAAACCGGTATTTGTGGATCAGATGTTCATTTTTACAACCATGGCAGTATGGGTGATTTGGTCGTTCGTTCACCAATGGTATTGGGTCATGAATCCTCGGGGGAAATTGTTGAAGTCGGAGATGATGTTACTACACTAAGAGTTGGCGATAGAGTTGCATTGGAACCAGGTATCCCATCTCGATATTCCAAAGAATACAAAACTGGTAACTACCATTTGTGTCCTTGCATGAAATTTGCTGCTTGTCCAGATCCAGATGGCAAAGGACAAACCCACGGTACATTATCACGATATTATGTTTTGCCAGAAGATTTCTGTGTCAAATTACCAGATCATGTTTCATTGGAAGAAGGTGCATTGGTAGAACCATTGAGTGTTGCTGTTCATGCTGTGAAAAATATGGGCGTTAGTCCATGTACTTCTGCAGTAGTGTTTGGTGCCGGTCCAATTGGGTTGTTGTGCACTGCGGTATTTAAAGCTTACGGCGCTACTACAATTGTCACTGTTGATCTATCTCAAGATCGATTAGATTTATCAAGAGAAGTTGGGGCCACCCATACTTTCCTTCCAACAAAAGGTGATACTCCAGGACAATCTGCTGCCAAGATTCGGGAATTGATTGGCATGGAACCAGATTTTGCATTGGATGCTTCTGGTGCAGAATATTGTATTACCACCGGTGTGGATGTATTAACTAACGGTGGTGTATATATGCAAGTTGGTAATGGTCAAAAGGATTGGATTCAATTTGCAATTACTCGTTTGGTTATGAAAGAAATCACATTCAAAGGGTCTTTTAGATACAATTATGGTGACTATATCAAAGCAGTTGATCTAATTGCAACTGGCAAAGTTGATGTCAAGAAATTGATCACTCATAGATTTGCATTCAATGATGCAGAAGAGGCATATAAAGCCGTGGCTAGTGGTAAAGCTGTCAAGGCTATTATCGACGGTCCATTGTAATCTTCTTTTTTTTTTGTAGTAGTACTAATTTATAATAATTCTTTTGTTTGTTTGTTTTTTTTTTTCAATTTTTTTTTACTGTTTTTTATTTACATTGTTGTGTTAAGTTATTTATTTAATTTGCCTTTTTCGCATCGTTTTTGGCCTTGTCTGCGTAAATCTGGTCAGTATATGGTTCTTCAAATCGCAACGCAATCTTATACATATAATGAACAATGACACTAACCAAAAGACCAGTTGGTTTGCCAAACCACAACGCAGTTCCCAAAAAGCATAGAGTAGAACCATGATACATTGGGTTGTTGGAAACATTGAATGGGAAACCAGTAACTCGTTCTTCCATCAAGATTCCAAAATAATCCCCCAAATAAGTACCAGTGACCCCTAAAGCCCACATGGAACTTAATACCAAGATATTTCCACCAGCAAAACACAATGCACCGGCTGCTTTAGCTACATCGTTATCCAAGGATGGATGGACTGGTTGTGATCGCAATGCTTGTTCGTAGATATAATCTCGTGAAAGACCCAAACAAAAGATTGACAGTGCTAGTAAATAACACCCAGCTTTACTGTTACCTCCTGCGAGTCGTGTTAATGTTCGTCCGTGGTATTCACATAGAGCCATAATGTTCCAATAAGTAGGATTGAAAATGATATGCCCAATTGCAACTATTAAAAAAAAAAAGTTAGCTTGTTCTTTATATCTTGTTAGCAATTATTACTTACACCATAATACTTCTTGAGTTAGATCGATTTTATAATCTTTGACCAAAATGTCCAAATATGGCTGTAATTGATCCATTGTTAATATAGTTATGTGGTGTGTGATAAAATAAAAATAAAAAGCGAAAGAATAAAATAAAAAAAAAAAAAAAAAAAAAGGGAAACGATATTTGTATTTATAAGGTTAAAGTGTTGAAAGAAATGGCAATAGTACTTTTTGTTGGGGCCATGTGAAAATTGACGTAGTGCTGGGTGCTGGGCCTTGCATATTATTATTATCAAGACATGTTAATACCGTTCAAACAAAAATATCCTTTTTCATTTTCTTTCCTTTTTTTGTTTTTGCTTCCCAATTCAACAATTGATTGAATGTCGATAGATTATAAATATCCTAGAAGATAAGATTCTAGGGTCCTAGTGTCTAGTGTCTATTGGAGATTGTGATTGTGATTGTGATTGAGCCGTTTTGAATCGTGGCACTAGTGGACCACAGCTTATGAATGGGGTTTAATACTAGTTACGGCTCTGGCGCGTACGGCATAGGGTCGCGCGCTAACCCCCACCATGGTGGTAATTACAACGTACGCTTGATCTGCAGCCAAATTATACGGAATTTTTGTGTGCCAAACCGTGCATGGCACGATAAGCACATATACCAATTCCGGGCCGGTAAGTTATTTAGCGTCAAAAAAAGGTATCACCGAATAATTGGGCTGAATAGAACTTATAACAACCCAAGCAGCTATGCCTCTAGGAATATATTGCAATTGACATTGATTAGAGGACCCATAGCTTGGGATAATAAGGCAGAACTACTTTTTGTTTTGTTTTTTTGTTATTTTTCGTTGATATTGTAAGCCTATCATACTAAGATTTTACAGCAGTTTTCATACTGTATGCAATTGATTGATCTAATGCCACTTCAATCTCATCAGCTGTAGGACGTCGAACCTGACATTAATGTTAACCTTTTTTTTTACCAGGAATCAAAAATAATGTTACTGCTTTTTCGGCAGGTATTTCAGAATATGGCTGGATTGCAAAATCGATAAGATACTAGAAGGTCGTATCGAAGATCCAGCGCCAAAATGGCGGTCCCCGCCCTCCAACGCGTTAAATTTATCCTAAGCTTAATATAACTTTATAGTACTGCAGCTGCAGAGTGTAAGCTTACTGTATTATTTAAGCGGACATGTATGTACAGCCGTGCCTCAAAAACGAGTCTAACCAAATTCGGACGACACAATGAACAAATCCAAAAAAAAAAAAAAAAAAAAAAAAAAAATTCCATCAATTGGTACTTATTTGATACATTAAAAAAAAAAAAAAAAAAAATTCTCAAGTACTAGAAGTAATGTGCTGTATAAGCAATGAAATCCTCAAAATGAAAAATGATATATACCCCATCATGCCCTATTTTAAAGTCCTTTTTTCTTCATGTTATTCTTGTTTTTTATATAATAAAAGATGAGAAAAGTTTCACTAGGATCTGGCGCATCGGTATTTCACTACACTACCAAAAAGGATTTGCGATTATTAATACCGGCAGTTATAATAACATTTATTGGAAGTTTAGAAACACCAGTGGTTACAATTTTATTGGGTAATATCTTTGACGTATTAGCTGAATTCACTACAAAACAAAAAAATAAAAATGAGTTTATGAATGTTGTGTTGAGCAATTGTACAGGAATATTCTCATTAGGTATCGTTTCGGTGGTACTAAACTGGTTTATGCTTCCACTATGGTGTATTTTTGCAGATAATCAGGTCAAAACGTCTAGGGCGGAGGTGTTTAAAAGTTTGGTACATAAAGATATGGAATGGTTTGATGAACATACGGGGGTGATGGGCGCCCTTACGATGGCAAACAGGTAAGTTTGATTATATAAGAAAGAAAATTAACTAACGGTTAAATAGGAATATTGAAGATTTAAAGATTGGGACGTCGACCTGTTTGGCGTTTCTGACCACTTATACCATGTGTATCATTGCCTCGTTGGTTTTGGCATTTTATTATTCCTGGAAATTGACACTTGTTTCATTGGCAGGGATCCCATTCGTGGTATTAATTGGTGCGTTGACTGCTAAACCCATCACTGTCAATTTGGATAAAAATAAACAACAATTTGAAAAAGCATCACAAACAATGCATTGGACTAGTAGTTCAATAAGTTTGGTTAAATTGTTTAATTCTCAGCGTATCCATTTACAACAATATAATGAAAGTGTTAGCACGGCATACAAATTTTATATCAAATTTTGCAATTTCATGGCTCTACAACAGGGTCTAGCTCGGTTTATTGTATTATCAATGTTTGTACAAGGGTTCTTTTATGGTTCACATTTGGTTAAAACTGGAGAAATTTCGAGTGGTAATGTAATGACAGTGTTTTGGTGTTGTATCACAGTAGCAGAATGTTTCCATAGCATATCTCCACAAATCGTTTTGCTAAGAAAGGCTCAAGCTGCTATCAAAAGTTTACAAAATTTAACTGATTCTGCTGCAGAGTTAGGGTATAAACTTCGACAAGGTATTGGTATTTACCCATTAGAGCGACCTGCTGGCGAGATTATCTTTAAAAATGTCAATTTTAGTTACCCGACAAGATTTGGAAGAATTTTGAGAGATTTCAATATGCATATCCAACCCAATCAATTCACATTTATTGTAGGGCAATCGGGAAGTGGTAAAAGTACGTTATCGGCGATTTTGTTGAAACTCTACAACGTTGAACATGGCCATGTCTTTATTGATAATACATCATTGGAAACAATTTCATCTCGATGGTTGTTTGATAATATTCATGTTGTTGAACAACAAGCGGCAATGTTCAATGTGTCAATTTCCGAAAACATTGCCATGGGGTCTGCCAACCCAGGTTCAATAGCACAAGATGAGATTGATTTGGCGTGTGAATATGGATTGTTGCAAGATTTTCAAGATCGTCTGGATGGGGCACCAGTCGGATGTGGTGGCGAACAATTAAGTGGTGGTCAACGACAACGGGTGGCACTTGCTAGAGCGTATATCGCACGAGACAGCCCAATTATGATTTTGGATGAATCCATGTCGGCCTTGGACCAAAATATGCGGTTGAAAGCAATGGAGTCTATACGAAAGTTCAGAAAAAATAAAACCACTATTATTATCACTCATGAATTATCACAAATTAATAATGATGATTATGTATATCTAGTTCATGATGGCATGGTTGCACAGCACGGTACAAGGAAAGATCTGGAAAAAGGATCAGGAGGACATTGGCAATGGATGGTTGAAGCTACTGAAGAATTTAATACTGAAAGTGAGAATGAAAAAGTAGTGGTTCCGAGACACCACATTAATAGTTACCATACCAGGTCATCACTGTTACGTCCAACTTCTATTATCGGTACATCTAGTTTGCTATTACATGGGGAAGAGGACTATAATCACTATAATGAAAGGCAAACAAACCATAATAAAAAAGAAGGAACAGCGAAAAGGAATAGTTCTTTACTCCAATTGATTAGGAAAATCTTTGAAACTGTTCAAAATAAATTCTGGTTATCATTTGGGTTATTTATTGTAGTAATAAATGGATTAATAAACCCATTATTTTCATATGCATTTTCCAATTTATTTACAGCAATTGTTCCAAACACTGATGCTGCTGCACCCAATACCACCAAATGGGCAATGATAGTTCTTGGGTTAGCAGCTGCAGATGGGCTGACCACTTATTTACGAGTAATTTTGGATACCGTTGCTGAAACATGGATAAAACAATTGAGAAAACAATTTTTTGCCAAATTATTGCGGATGGATATGCCATGGCATACTGATAATACCAGCAGTTCGTTGGTATCGTTAGCAATGTCTGATACAGAAGCAATGCGACAACTAGTCACTAGATTGGTTAGTTCTATTTTGTGTATTGTGGCATTAACTGTGTGCTCATTAACATGGGCTTTGGCATCAGGATGGGAACTGTCATTAGTAGGGTTATCATTGTTACCTGGGTTTTTTATAACTTCGAGGTGGTATACTAGTGTATGTACCAAATGGGAAACCAGTGCACAAAACAATGCCGATAATTTAGTAGAACTTATGAATGAAATTCTGGCATCCATTCGAACTGTCAAAGTCTTGGCCTTGGAGCGATATTTTGTTAACCAATATTCGAAATTGGAAACAGAAGCGATGGAAATTGGGTTTCGAAAGGCAGTGTATACTGGGTTTGGATATGGTGTTTCACATGTCTTTCAATATATTACACAGGGGCTATTATTATGGTATGGGATGAAACTGATATCTGATGGAAAATATCAAGTTCAACAAACGATGCTAGTATTTACATTGTTGGTCTTTTCATTGGTCACTGCTGATCAAATTTTTAGCACCATTCCGCAAGTTTCCCCCGGTATCGATGCGTTTGATAAATTGTATACTTTTTTGAAACTAAAAATTGATCCAAAAGAACAACTTGGAGATAGTCAAGTTCCAGCAATTATTAATAATAATAATAACACACCGGCCGTCGACTTACACAAGGTTTGCTTTGAATACGAAGCAAATAAACCAATTTTACAAAACTTGTCATTAAAAATCCAACCCAATGAAGTTGTGGCGTTAGTGGGTCAATCTGGATGTGGTAAATCAACAGTTGCATCATTACTAACACGCCTGTACCACCCAACTAATGGCATTATTTCAATCAATGGACAAGATATATCTACATTCGCCGTTGATTCGCTACGCCACCATATTTCAACCGTTTATCAAATGCCATTGACCTTTTTAACCAATGGATCAACTATTCGGTCCAATTTGGAATATGCGTTTGGCGAGTATCCGCCGCATCCAATGCGGCGTGAATCTTTATACCAAAAAGCTTTGTCACGGGTTGGATTATGGGATTTTATATCTAGCTTGGATGACGGGCTGGATACTTGTATTGGTAGTGGGTTGTTAAGTGGTGGTCAGTTACAAAGGCTCGGGATTGCTAGAAGTTTGTTAAGATTACCTAGTATTTTGATTCTTGATGAGTGTACCAGTGCACTGGACCCGCGATCAATGGCAATGATTCAACGGCTGGTGCGTGAACTAAGAGAGAGTAGGAGTGTAACGATTATTATGATCACACATCAGCAAGAAATGATGAATATTGCTGATAGAACGATCACCATTTCTTCAGACTTTTAACTTTTGTACTTTTACTTTTTATAGTTAATTCTCATGACCGAATTTTTTTTTTTTTTTTTTTTTTTTCAATCGCCACATGTGGACAAAAACAGGCTTGGCGAACGGCATGGTTGGCTTTATCCAGCACTTTGGCCAATGGAATTGGTTACCCATCACCAATTTCAGTTGAACTGATGAGCCAGTTGAAAACCGAAAAAATAAAAAGTTTCATCAATTAAGTATAATAACGTACTTAACTACCGAGCTCGGCCCTTGTTACTTTTTGATATTAAACTAAGCTTTTAATGTTTCATGTATCAAAACAATACACTCATTTCGAACGCCACACGGAAGGGGTATTTGGTAAATAGGACTTGGTTGATGCACCATATGATATCGCATAAAAAAGCGTGCGCGTGTGTGTCATGTGTGCGTGCGTGCGTGTTTTTTGTTTTGTTCTTTTTTAAATGAAAAGCCGCATCGGGCAGATCTTACCGCCTCGGTCGCGAACAATCTTTCAAAATTTCAAGCTGAAAAAAAAGAAAGAAAAACGAACAAACACAAATCAGTATACGCTGAATACAACAATTGATTAAGTATATAAAGAAGTAGTTTTGATGCAATGTTTATGTAGGCAAACGAGCAAATGTGTGAGATTAGGGTGGCAAGTAATATAATTTAAAAAGTGTTTGTATTATTCGATCCTAAATTCGTATGTTGATGTTTCGATTTTATTTTTTTAATAAGATGGGTTGTTTTATTTTTACTTAAATTAAAAAAAGGGGGTTTATATTTTTCATGTTCCTCTTTTCGATATTTCTCTTTTTAATAATTTCTTTTTTTTTTTTTTTAAAAAAAAAAAAAACATTTAATTTAATATAAGAGCTGAATTTTCAAAAAAAAAAACCCCATGTTTCCTTCTCATCTATTAGTTTCATTCATTCACAACCCATGGACTTAATACCATCCATTCATTCAAAGTTTAGGAAGTTATGGCGATGACACCCATTGATAGACTATCAAACTTACCGCTAGAAACGTTGTCATGTATAGTAAGACATTTCGACTCAACGATTCCTTTACTACAGCTATCACAATCTTGTAGACATTTCAACATTGTAATTAAACAAAACGAAAGATATTTCACGAGAATTATTAGCAAAAAAAGAGGAGAATTGCAATCAACAAATCTAGACCCGTTCGATGATAGTTACAACGATGAAAACAATTATAACAATGAATTTCGAAAAGCCGTAAGATGTGATTTAGTTATAAACAGGCTCAATAACCCTAATAGAATGGTAGATTTACAAAATGGGAAATTAAACTTGGATTGCTTCCCCAAAAATCCACAGAAGATTTTAAAAGTTATGGAAAGTGCATCAATAATTCCATTTATCAGCGTACCAGAAAAATTGAGATTTAAAAACACAGTTGTATTAAAAGCGTTGGTTAATGTAACTAATCAAATGCCCACAACAGATATTAGCACCAGTACTGAAATCAACGAAATTAGTCATTTAGAAGTAGATTTTATCAACAAAAGAATACGATTAGTTGATGTTTACATTGGTATGGAAAACTTGTTAATTGAAGAATCAGTCAACAATGAATATAAAATGCCACCTAATAGACCGTTATTAGAAAAATATGGCCCCGGATCAATAAACGCAATATATGGCAGCCAACATGATGATACAAGAATAGTTTCATTTATTAATGCCGATCATCCATTACAAGCAGTTTTTATTAAACTTTCCGAAACTGGTGAAAAGGAAGCCGAATATTGTATCAAAAATGTGGCATCCAATAATTGCGCATTAACTGATCAATACATTTTTTCATTAATAAAGACAACAAAGCCCAATAATTTTTTGAAAATTTTTGACATTAATAATGGCAAATTGTTAAAAACTTTTAAATTAGTACCAAAAGAATTAAAAATATCATGGAATCAAATCACATCAACTAGTACTCACATCTGGACATTAGATTTAAACGCAAATTTATACTGCGCTAGTATATCCAAAATCATTAATAACGATGAACTAAAATGGGTACTAAAAGTACCTTCAAATGGTAAACTCAATTTCAAAGGAACACCAGTATTTTTCGCCACCAGGAAGTTCCAATCTCTATACATTCTATACACCAATAACGAGCAGTTTGTAGTGTACGATTGGGTCAACGACGATGCCAAAATATACGATATGCCGGTAATAAACAACGATGAAAACTCTAATATGAATGTTGATATAAATACGTCGTTACTAGGTGATAGTTTACAAAGAAGCGGCTATGTATTTATTGACCAAGTTGGTGAAGTCTCGTTTTGGAGACATGAGTTTGTTAATGAGATATGTAAATGTTTTATTACCAATTGGTATAACCGAGATGAGTGGGTTAGTTTAGAAGTTTATGAGCGCGAGATGAACCATTATCATTCTCATTCTTATTATCATTATTATGACGATTAGTCTTGCATTATACTTTTTTTCTCAAAAAAAATTTTTTTTTTTTTTTTCCAGTGCGTAGTTTGAAAAAAAAAAAAAATTCTCTATATATTAAAATTGCAAATTCAGCCACACAATCGTTTTGTACCTTGTGATTAGTGGCTGCACCCAAAAACAACTATGATTTCGTAGTAGTAGATTAATAATTATAAGCAATCTTTTACTTTCGCCACCTGCAGGAAAAGGCTACAAGTGGCGAATAACAACGTAATAAAAATATTATTAATGAAATCCCTGTTTGTGATACAGATGGATGTTTATATAGTATTTAGTGTTCCAACTATTTATTTTTTTTCTGGTTAATTTTTCTTTTATTAAGCATTTTATTGCATCTGCAAGTGCTTGTAACATTCTATAGTAACCTACTGCATTTAGTCCTATTCTACTTTGCATGTAATCTAATGCTTTACTCTCTGCTACTGCTAAAATGCTACACTAAATAATATAAATACTTCCACTACTCGTTGCTTCAAAATTGAACAATTTATTATTAACATTTACATTCGGATTTAACGCAAAAAGCAAAGATTATTAGCATTAATATTCGGATTTAACGTAAAAAGCGAAAATAAGTAAATAATAATAAAGAAGAGATAATAAAGAAGAGAAGATAATTACAAATCTTTTTTATTTCTGTTTTTATCTCTTCTTTATTATTAATATTCTATAGAAAAGTACTCGAAGTAACGGGTAGTCGGAATGCCGATAGGTCCCTTAGCGCTAGTAGGATGGCGGGGGTGAGGGATTCAGGAATCAGTTTGTTTTTTTTTGTACCAAAATTTAAAGCATAAAACCCTCTCGATATCCACTGATTTTTAAATAAAGCTATCTTTTAATAAAAAACTTCAATTTAAAAAAAATGAGTGAAACTAAAAATTTGGTCGGTGTATTTGTTGGTGGTACCAATGGTATCGGTGAAGGATCAGCTTACGCATTCGCTAAACACAACGCAGGAGCTACAATTTACGTCGTGGGGCGTAATGCAGAATCTGCTGCTCGGGTTTTGACAAAGTGTAAAGAACTTTGCCCAGATGCTAAAAAATTGGAGTTTATTAAATGTGATTTGACATTATTAAAAAATACTGATGAGGCTATTAATGAAATTAAATCTCAAGAAACTAAAATCAACATTTTATCATATTCCGCTGGGGTACTCAAGCCAACTCAATATGTAACTGATGAGGGTCTCAACACCTTATTTGCATTGTTGGTGTTATCACGATGGAAGATGACTGAAGAATTGATACCATTATTAAATAATGCTGCTGATTTGAACGAAACAGCTACGGTAATTCAGGTCTATGATGGTGTTACCAGTCAAGGGAAATTAACCAAAGAAGCATTTAATTTCCCGAAGGATGCAGGGGTTTTAACTATTAGTAAAGTCGCTTCAAAAATGACAAATTTGTTAACGTACAAGTTTAGTAAATTGAATCCAAAGTTGTCTGTAATCCATATCAACCCTGGACCGGTATCGACTAACCTTGGTGCTAATTTACCATGGTATTTAAGATATCCGCTTGCTACGATTCTTTCTTTATTTGGTGTATCAACGGACCAGATGGGGGGAACATTGTATAAGCTTTGTACGGATGGTGAAAAGGGACCACGGCTGTTTGGTATGACACAGAATTTGGTTAATGAACGGAATGAGTCAAAAGGGTGGGTTAATGATGAAGATGAAGAATTAGCTTGGGATAAGTTACATGAATATTTACAATTAGTTTAAAAAAAAAAAAAAACAAACAACTTTATTTGCAATTAAAAAAGAAAAGGAAAATAAAATATACCTGTAAATCTAATACATTTTTATTTAGTAATTAAAAGAAAACACCAACATATGGTAAAGTTTCAATATCTTCACCATTTTCATCTTCCGCACAGATTTCAACCACGGCATGTTTACAACCTTGTGGTAAAGTCTTTTTGGAAACTTCTTCATATAATTCTTTAAATTTCATATCCATTCGACCTTCAATCTTTTTGGCAGGGAAGAATGACGCATACAACAATGTAGTTCCTGAACTAACCATTGAAGCGGTCCAATTATAATCTCGTTTAATAATATCCAACAGTTCTCGCAACGTAACATTACCATTGATTTGAATTCGACCCCAAATCTCATCAAACTGTTGATCCCCGGCAAACTCCAACTTGTTACTAGCAATTGGTTCACTAAAACCAAAGAATGGCAGAGCCAAGTTGATAAAGCCATTTTTATAATCTTCCAGAGTTTTATTTTTAGCGTCAGCAACTTTAGTTAATTCCAAGCATACCAACCCAGTGACTAGTGCAGTTGTCGTGGCAATAGCTGGGATGATCTTACCAGCAATAAATTTAGTCTTGGATCGATCAACTGGTTCAATACCATAATTTAAGGCTCGCAAATTACTGGCCGCATTGATAAAATCGATATGATAATTAGTATCATCATCTTTTTCAAATTCAACTGGTTGTAATCGGAATCCAGCCATTGAAGAAGCATCTGGGAGCTTTTCTGCCAATTTGGTTAATTCAGCTTGGTCAGCAGCTAGCGGGTCTGCATTTTGTAATTCACTATCATTAACAGCAATCTTAACCTTTGATGATGGTTCAAACATTGGAACTTTAACATTAGCCAATACTTGTTCATAAGTATCCAAATCAGCCCCTCCCTTTAACCCATAATTAAAGGCATGTAAATTAGCAGCAGATACAATAAAGTTCAAATGATCTTCATTTTTCAAATCAAATTCTAATGGAGTTGGTGCACGTTTTGGACCACCCCAGAATGGAGTACCTTCACTAGTCACCGCATCTACTGGGAAGTTATACAACAATTGTTCAATATCGTTCTTAAACTTCTTTTGGAATTGGATTCGTGCCCATTCAATACATTGTTCAAAAGTTAATGGTTTTTCAGAAACCAAACTTTCATAAATAGTTTCCAAAATAGCCTTTTGATCTCCAGATTGTTTCAAAGTAGATTCAACAAAATTTGGTTGACTCAAATATAAATTGACATTTTCGGCCGCCTCTGCGAAATAACCTTGGAACAAGTTTTTAGCCCACGCGATAGTATGATCAATCTTATTTGGAAAAGATCTCAAAGTACACAATGGGATACTTTTCTCTGGTGGATCTTGAGATGATGAATATGATTCAGTTAAAAATGGTACAACAACTTGAACATTACCTTTGGTACCCAAAGTACCAGATTCCAACAATGGTTTTTGGAAAAATACACATCGTCTATCAATATATGTTCTAGCTTCAACATTATCCAATGCATTGGTCACAATATCCAGTTCATTCCAAAAGTCATCATTAAAAATATGCTCAGTATCTGGACCAACCTTATCACCTCTGACAATAATTTTCCCCTTTAATGCAGGATTCATTTCTGCAACTGCATCACTAGCAGCTTCACTCTTTGCTAGTCCAACATCTTTTGGTCTGAATAAAAATTGTCGATTCAAATTGGATTTTTCAATACTATCATTATCAGTAACAGTAACACTACCATTTGGACCAGAACCAACACCCATCATTGCAAAATTTTTCAACATTTCACAACCAATAGCACCGGCACCAACCAAAAAGATTTTCAAATTACTCATTCGTTCGTGGAAATTTTTACCAAACACCGCAGTGAAACCATCATATCGACTATTTTGTGGTGCACAGTCTTGTTCAGTAATTTCTTCTTTTGGCATAGACTCCAAAGAGTCAAAATACATCCATTGTTGAACTGGAACAAATTTGCCAGAACATGCTTTCAAAACTTCTTGAGCAACCAACCCACCAAACACAGCGGCCATTGGTACCAAATCACCACGAGCTTGCATAGCCAATTCTTTAATCAATTTTTCATCCAATTCTTCAACAATATTTGGATATTGTGCCTTGACATTTTGAGCCAAATGGAAAACTTCATTGGCATCTTCTTCATTTCGTGGTCGAGGTGATTGGCCTTCATGTTTATTCATAAATCCATGTAAGGCCAAGAACCCTAAATGTAATTGACCTGGTCTATCAAATTTGGCGAAATCAGACATTAAAAATTCCGGTGATTCCAATTGTTTTAATAACGGTTGGAAACTCAATTTCTTTGGCTTTCTAACTTGTAAGAATTGGCCACCTTTATGATAAGTGCCAATACCACTTAGATTACCAATTTTGAAACTGAATGGACCAGTGACTGTGACTTCATATGGTTTACCGTCGTTTAGAGCTTCCATACCTACCACCTCTTTAAATGTTACCCAATCTCCATCTTCCAGCCCATGTCGCTGTTCATCATGTGTCATAACAGTGCCATCTTGTTCAATTGCTGTAATAATACCTTGTTGTGGTTCTTCCCCGGTTGGGTCAAAAACAGTAAATTCATCACCAAAATCTACAAATACATTACCAAACAACCCTCGAATATCTGTTGAAATAAATCGAATATTATTCTTATGAGTGAAATCATTGATTTGAACCAATTCTTCAATTGATCCTTGTGTCATAACAATTACTTGAAATTTTGATAAAGTAGCTTCATTTAGATCACCATTAACCACACTAACTGGGACATATGAGTTTAATTCTGCCAATCTATTGACAGTGGCTTCTGCTCGTGATTTGCCAATATCATCTTCTTTCAAAAAAAATTGACTTGATAAATCTTGAATATCGACAGGATCCGGATCATGAATAGATACACTTTTAACACCAGCTAATACGACATTTTTGGCAATTTCAACCCCTAGACCTTTCATACCAACAATCAAAACATTGCTCTGGCCCATCCGTTGCATGGCTTCTTTACCTAGAACGTATAATTGACGCGAGTACAAGCTTTCGTCGATATCTTGAACATCGCTTTGTGGGTCAATTTGCATTTTCTAAAAATAGTTAGTATTATTCTTCAAAAAAGATTTGTACCATACTTCTGACATTTTTTGTTTATAAATTAGTAATAGTGATTGTAAAAAAAAAGAGTAGGAATTTATTATTGTGGCAACTTTATTGTCGTTTATTTACCCACCCTCCCAACTGCATACAAAGCGTTGAACTTTAAAACTTCAAAAAAAAAAAAAAAATCTGGAGCACACCGCAATAATAATTTGTCAGCTTGATCGGAGATCTTTTTTAGTTTATGGGCAGCTAGCAAGCTTGTTATTACGCGCGCAAAGAAATTTATCGAAAATTTTATATCTCATCACTACAAAATCATTAGACAATTAAAGCTTTTGAAAACAATCAATAAGATGAGTGTACTAAAAGATCGAAGACGAATTCTGGGCCCAACTGACAGCATACCAATTTTACCACCACAACACGATGAAAATAAATTAGAACCAAATAGAATGCGGAACCCTGATGAGGTTCGGAAAATGTTTCTACAAAAAAGTACAGTTGCAAATTCTACTGGATCTTGTTATTTAGAATTAGAAAATGGTGGATTAAGGCTACAATGTTCGGTTAATGGACCAAAACCTATTAGAGGTAGCTTCACAACAAAGGCAGATTTATCAGTAGAAGTTCATTTTGCCAAATTTATTAGCTATGGAGAAACCAGTTATACCGATGATGATCTGACCAAATTATCAAAATCATTCGCATCATTTATTCAAACTGCATTAACTCCAGCTATTTTATTAGAAAATTATCCAAAATCAGCTATCAATATTCTAGTAAATGTGTTATCACCATCTAATTGTACTAATCATAAATCATTGTTATCCAGTGCCATCACATGTGCTAGTGTGGCTTTAGCGGATGCAGGCATTTCAATAAGTGATATTGTTACAGCTGGGTCGGCATTAATACGCAGAAGTAATAATGAAATCTATTATGATCCCGAATGTTTTGTCGATATTGAAGAAGAAAACGATCAATTAGAAGCAGTGGCAAGTTATATGTGTGCCGCTACATCAAATGAACTAACTGGGATCTGGATAGACGGTAATCATATAAGTCCACAAGAAATGGAAGATATTTTGAAGCATACAAAAGTTATCGCGACTAATACTCGTCTACTTGTAAATAATCAACTAGTAGAAGATTTAAAGAGTTAGAAAAAAATAATAGAAAAAAAAAAGAAAAACCATCACTTATTGTTATTATATACATATTTAATTCATCAATGATAACCAACAAATGGTTGTAATGCAACTTTAATATTAATCAATCGTTGAGCCAATTGATCAACATTCTCATCATATTTAAAAACATTAGGGGCCAAATCCACCCCATAGATAGCCTTAACGCCGTATGCTAATCGTGAAACTACTTTATTATTATCATTATCAAAATCCCAAATATCGCTGGTGGATTCTGGTACGTAAACATTAGCTCCGTAACAACTTCGTTGAACTAGTTGTAATAATGATTGTTTAAACTCTGGACTATCGATATCAATCTTTGGTGTATGAATCTCAAATGGTTTTGAAACCGCCAAAACATTATGCTTACCATTAAAATGATATCTGAATTCATAAACACCTTTTTCCCAAAACAATTGATCATCTTGAAAGACAACTTCCCCTTGTGTTTCTTCACAATTGATAATATATTGTGCCTTAGATTCAAATCCTCTTGGGTCAACACCAACCCATCTACCTCGGCTAGAAATCCTGGTAACTTCAACCGATGAGTTGGCGGTGATTCTATACAACCCGATCCAATCTGTTTCAGTTCGTTTATTGTCTGATTTCCATGACACTTTAATTGGTTTCCCAAATTCAATTTTATCCCCTTCTTCAAGATTGATATTTAGTCCATAACTTGTAGGATCAGCTTGAACCTGTTCAGAAACTCGAACAATAGTCAACTTGGCAGGAGCTTGTTTCAACAAAATTCTAGTGTCATCAACCATTTCTTTTACATTGTTTGCCAATTTTGGGGTATTATTGTCCAAAAACCCTTCAACGGCCAATGCAGTTTCACTCAAAACTTTATCAATTGATCCTTGTAATTGACGAACTTTGGTTTCAAATGGTTCCAGCGGAGATGGCAGTTTAGCAGTTCGAATAGTCTTGGTAATACCAGAATCTTCACGGATTTGACCACCATACAATTTTTGCATGTGAGGTTGTTCAACAAATCGGATAAACATCATGTTGCCAAAAGTCCAAACAAATGCTAATAAAATGACCGCATTCGAACTAGATAATAACGTCAACCCCCAAACACCAGCAATACCAAATAATCGTTCTGGATTATTTAAATATCGATAAATACCGGAATAAGTCAATTTTTGTGGTTTTGGGAAAAAGAAATCCCCAAAAAACCAACCATATTCACCCAAAGATTCATAAATGGAATATGAAGTCCAAACTTGCAAGCTAATCAACATACCACCCATAATATACTTAAATGGCCAAAATGGAACACCAATTGGGGATTGCCATTGTCGAACTGCAAAGACAGCCAAACTAACATGAGACATTACAGTTGACAAGTTATACAAGGCTTGCCATTGTTCGTAGGCTTCTAAACTTGTTTTACCAAATTTCAAAAATAATCGAGTCCAACTCTTGTGTTCACTTTGTTTGTGCAAGATATACCCCAAAACAAAGTTATGAAACAATCTCCAACCCAAAGCTGTGATAAAGGAAACAGTACACCAAAACAATGAATTTGGTAAGAAAATCATCAACGCCGTGTGGCAAGCAAGCAATACTAAAGTGATATCACTTGCTCTAGTTAGAGTGAAATTTTTGAATAACAATAATAACCCTGGTTGAGAAGTTTTCATAATTTCATTCTCATCATAAACTTCATGTTCATGGATTGATTGAATAGAAAAATTTGGCGAATTGGGGACACTAACAGAAGATTCGGATCTTGAGATTTTTCGCTTTGGCTTGACAATAGGTTGGGGAGGATTGTAAGTTTTATCAATATGCGGGTTTTCCACAACCAACAAAAAGACAAATTGACAGGCGTGGGCAATAATGGAAACAAAAAACATAGTGTATGAAGCAGCGATCAAAGAAATACCATAATAACCAGCATAGCCAATAGAGTACATTGGATGAGGAGCCATTTCAAAAACACCATCAAATGTCAAGTTAATTTCTTCCAAAAAGAAAAAATCACCCCAATACCATGCATAATCCTTAACCACTCGATGTGCATCTAATTTAACCCACAAGTTGAATAAAAATAACCAAACCCCTGCTGCGTATCTACCAAAAGTCAGAATCCAAGAGTGGTTAGTACTAGAAACGCAAGAAACTGCCAATAACATATAACAAACAAAGTCACTCATCAAGATCAAATCAACCACATTTCGAAATAGTAACCAGGTATTATATTCGATTGGCATTGTATAAAAATCATATTCTTTTGGATTCATCTTGGCAGTTAGATCTTTATAAATCAATCGATGGATTAAAGAATTTTGATCCTTTTCAAATAATTTATACTTTTTAGCCCATTTGACTAACTGCCGGTTGTGGGATTGTTGTTGTAATAACCAACCAATACCAGCATTATAACAAGCTCTCCAGCATGCAAATAATAAAACGTATACCGGGATTCTAAAACTTTTTGGTAATATGAAATATAACAAACACCAAAATGATAAAATGGCTACAATTATAATGTCTGATAATGATTTTCTGGTCCGTGGGTTGAATAAGTTGGATACCATATCTTCAGTATTGGGAACTTTGAAGGCCGTCCCATCCGGTATTTTCCCCACAATATGAGTATCTTTTTTGTCGTCAATTATTGGAGGGGTTGATTCTTCAACATTTTGCTTGCCATTGATATTACTTCGGAGTTCTGGTTGGGTGGTATGTCCGTTAATACCGCTTGCCAGACTATCTTTGGTCATATTTTAAAATAAAATGTTGAAAATATAGATAAGATATCTAAATTGTATATCTTTTAGGTTGGGAAAAGGTTTTATTTTTTTTTTTTTTTTTTGAGTTGGTGGAAAATTTATAACCGCTGTGACTAGGATAAATCGTGGATCGACAGCTTATATATATTTTTAGTGAGAGTAGCACAAGTAAAATAGCCAGCAACGTTGATTGAACTAAACTTGTCCAGATCTGATTTTAAAGAAAGAAAGATCAAAAAAAAAAAAATTGATCTAGTAGACAAAAGGAAAAAGGTGAGAGAAAAAATAATAATAAAATTGAATAGAATTTCTGAAAGCCAACTGTTTATAGGCTATCTTTTAAGGTGAACGATTGAATTTCACGTGAAATTTGTTGGGGGGAAGTTATATTAAGGGTAGTTGGAAAACCTACCAGCACAAAAAAGAAAGCCACGAATGTGTTTCAAACTCTTGAAGCTTTAAAAAAAAAAGTACAAATATGTGGTAACAAATGAAGACGGATTGTTTGAAAACATTGGTTAATGATAAGATATTAGTGTGGTAGTTAAGTTTTTTGCGTATTATTTAGTTTTAATAAGTTGGACACATTGTGCAGTAAGAAAGCATAAACATGTTATAATACGAATTTCTCAACAGTTTATCAAACTGATTTAATTTATAAGATAATTTATAAGGGATGATCTAATCATGTCCAACAAACTCAAGGTGCATGCATGCCTTTGCCTAAATATGTAAGGTGCCAACCATTTTTCGCACATGAATATAATTAAGCTATTTCTTAAGCTTAGTTAAAGGTAACTCCCATTTCGCTGCTATTTTACCCTGCTATTATATACCATTACTAATCATCCGGCTTTTGTGAATAAGCTTTAATTAATTACATAAGTTCCTTAAAATAAGCCATAATCAACCAACGTTGATTATAAATTTACTCAAGTTCAAACTGCTGCTTCGGTGATGTTGATCATTGTATATATAACTGATAATAATAAGATAAATATATGTTACGCACTGGGTTTTTATGCAAGGTTACACAGGACAGAACCTGCCCCAGTACCCTTAATACATCCGATCGATTCATATTCCGCTTTTTTGTCAAACCCAGGGTTTTGAAGAGTTGTTGTCAGGCTTTAATTTTGCAGGTGTGAAATTCTGTGGAGAAACTAAATCAAGCCATTAGATATTATATTCTTTTTTGAAGCTTTTAAAATTATATACTATTGTATCAACTTTCTTGAAAAATATCTATTCTAGTATGGTTATGGAAACTTGATTAAGATCTTGATGCCGTACCAATATTTACCAATTGATGATATTATGATGCCGTATGGGCCAAATATTATGCTACAACAAATAAGCAGCCTGACAATCAATTATATAAAATGATATAATGGCATTTTTTTCTATACGACAAATGAGTTTAATAATCGATATTAAATGTGGAGCAGAAAAAGGCTTGAGCAACGGCAAAAACCTATTAGGAATGTCTAGCTTGTACAATTAAGCCTGTTTATAGCCAATATAACAAAATTGTTGAGTTGCCTTTTATCCTCTACTCGGTTCTTGAATATCATTGACGGTTCCATAAAATATCAAATAAGATCTTATTATCAACCAAACATGTCTTTAGTAGCTATTTCACACACAGCCTATCCATAAGATTTGGTGACTTTTCTGGGGAGCATAAAATTCTTCAAGGAGTAGAACAACGACAGCCGCACAATTGTATCAGAGCTTAAAAAAAAGATTAGTTCCAAAAAAAAAAAGAGCCAGCGTATCGAAAAAAATTTAAAAAAAAAAAAAAAAAAAAAAGGTTCACAAGGGCCTTGGGAAAAATGTGCCCTAATACTATAAAATCTCCCAATTAGGAAATGCAAAACCCTAAATCAGTAGTAAATGGAAAGTTATTTTCTGGAGTCACTCATCTACTCTGCGCGCCTCATAATAATCTGAAATTTTTTAAGAATTTTTTTCAAAACGCGCGAGCAAAATCATTAGCTAAGCACTTTTAAGCGTATACCACCGCATAGAAAATTATACAAGCAGTACCAGTTAAATGCAGCACTAACGATTCTTCGATCTCCCAACAATCGTTCTAGCCGCTGCTGCCACTACGCACTCACACACAACACACGTCGTCTCTCGTCTCTCGCACCGTCTGTGGAATAACGAAAATTTTGGTCAAACCATTCGACATCTAGCCCGTAGTAGTTTTATTACTCCAGACCTTTTCGACACCAGTGCAGTACTACAAAAAAAATGTCCGAATTAACAGTCCAATCTGAAAGAGCTTATCAAAAGCAACCAAACATCTTCCAAAACTCCAAGGCTAAGGTCAACCGAAAGACTCGACGATGGTATAAAGATGTTGGTTTGGGTTTCAAGACTCCAGCAACCGCTATTCAAGGTACTTATATCGACAAGAAATGTCCATTCACTGGTATGATCTCCATTCGAGGTCGAATCATGACCGGTACCGTTGTCTCTACTAAGATGCACCGAACTATTGTCATTCGACGAGATTATTTACATTTCATTCCAAAGTACTCTCGATATGAAAAACGACACAAGAACGTTTCTGCCCACGTTTCTCCAGCTTTCCGAGTTAGCGAAGGTGATATTGTTACTGTTGGTCAATGCCGACCATTGTCCAAGACTGTTCGATTCAACGTCTTGCGAGTTAATGTTGCTGCTGGTGGTAAGAAACAATTCTCTAAATTTTAAAAGAAAATTGTTTGGAAGATATTTTTTTTAATGTATTTGTTTATGTATAAAGAATAAAATTACGGTTTTTATTAATGATAAAGACAACCTGGATAAATGCATTGAAGGAGTAGTTTTGTGGTGGTATTTAAAAAGAAAAAAACAAAAAGAAAAACATTCAATTGTAGTTTATTTAATTTTTCAGTTTCCAAGATTCCAAATATCCGTCTTTGGTATCTTCATTTGTAGAATTGAAATTAGCATCTTTGGAATCATCATCAAGTTTAGATGGTAATGAAGGTTCTTGTTCAAGTACTGTACCGGTATGTTTGAAACGATTCGATAAAGCAGATTCGGGCAATTCTTTCAATTGTTTATAAATTGCATCGATAGTTTCCAGAAAAGTTTTATTGGATTCTTTGTTCAATTGAGTCTTTAATCGACCAAACGCATCATGGAAATCTTTACCACTCCAAATACCATTACCCTCTAATTTAGCCAATTCATCCCATTGAACTTGATTCTCATGAACTACCCCAACGTTTTTAAGATACAAAATCATAACCAAGTGGTCACCTGGTAACATTGAGTCAATTCTTTTGGGAATGTTCTTTTTTCGCAACTTGTTCCATTTATATCGACATTGGATTCTTGATCTTTTACCATCCATCTTTTCACTAACAGTTGTCCAATTTACAACAGCACCAGGCTCGATTGTTTGCATTTCATTAACAATTTGACATAGTTGGGTTTCTTCTGCTGGTGACCATTTATTTTGTTTACGATCAACACCACATTTGACATAATTCCTCCATCGATCTCGACAATCTTCTGGCATTCTCCCCATTTCATAACCAATTTGTTTCCATTGTGCCCCTCGTTCTTGATATAATCTTTCCAGCTCGCTGTCTTCTTCTTTAGTCCATTTACCACGAACATTAAATACATGGTAAGAACGCCGCACATGTTTGTAAACACTAGCACGGGTCCGGTTTGGCAAGACATTTGAAACCAAATCCCAAAAGTTGTCTTTTTTCCGTTCTGTTGCCCAGACTCTAGATCGAACATCTTCGTCAGTTAAGCCATGTGTTTTCATATAATTGTCCATAAATGCTTCAATATCTTTTTTCTCTTGTAAAGTAAATGATCCCCCCATCTCACTTCCATCGCCAGTCCAAGCCGCTCGCTTTGTATCATCATTAGTACTACTACTGCTTGAAACCTGTGGTTTTGTCTGCCGTTGTTTCTTTTCTTTAGATTTAACAATCTTTGGTTCTTTTGCTGGTTTGGTCTTTGGTTCTTTTTCTTTTTTATTATTAATTGTTGTGTTATTAGCGGTGTCTGTAGGGCGCTTATCTTTTGATTGCCTGGTGTCATTAGTAGTAGCAACGGCATCATCAGTAGTTGAATTAGTATCATTAGTAGTAGCAACGACATCAGTAGTAGTTGAGTTGTTGGCTGCATTTGAAGGCGGAGGCGCTGGCCCAATCATTTCATGATTCAAACCTTCAACTTCATCAGATACATGACTAGCTAGTGCTCTAGCGATCTCTGACGCTTCACGTACAGCAGCTTCAACTAGTTTATGTTGACGCTCATCTACAGGACCATTATTTGAATCCACTCGTTCCAAAGCAGGATCAACATTTGATGGCGTAGCGGTACTAGCAGTAGTAATCAATGGTGGCGGTTTGTTCTTGGAAGTATCTTTTTCCTTTTTTTTTTCTTTCTTTTTTCGTTTTTTCTTTTCGCTTTTAATTTCAGATTGATTATCTTGGTTATTTTGACCATGTTGTGCAAACAAATTGAATTCATCTTGAGTTGGCTCTTCATTAATATAAGATTCCCAGTGATGAGCATCGTTATTATTGTTGGAGTTATTTAACCCAAGCATAATATCATGATCGTATTTTCTGCGCTTTGAACCATTATGAGTTTGCTCTGGAGATTGCTGGGGTTGGGATTGCACCTGGCTTTGGGCTTCATCATGATTATTGTGTTGATTTTGATGATTTTCATTCTGATGATGATGATGATTATTGGTATGATCCTGACTTAATTCATTAGCCACATAGTTCATAACCGCCGCATCAACGTCCATCTCGTTACTCAAAGCATGATGGTTACTACTCGATTGTGCATGATCCCCTTCACGGTCTTTCTCTCTCTCCCGTTCGCGCTCTGCTCGTTCACGTTGTTCCCTCTTTCTTTTTTTCTTTGATCTTTTTTCTTTATGTGATGACGATATCTGGTTTGAGTTTGTTTTCCCATTATCTTCATCACGATTGTTTTGGTTGGAGTCATTGCTACTTAACCCCCATCTATTTGAAAATAGTGAAGGCATGGTTAATTTGATCTGATGTTTTCAGATATTACTACCATTGTTAGTATGTTTCTTTTTTTATTGTATCACTATTCTTGTGATAATCAGAATTAACAAAAAAATAATTAATAGGAAATAAACATACAAATCGTGGGTAAAAATTCAACTTCTTATTTTGTGGGGTAGTCCCCGAGGCTTGCCTAATTGAATCTCTGCTGATTAACGCTAAAATTTCAAATAAAAATTCCGGCCTTAAAGGTATCACCCTGATGTCGCGTCTTAAGGTATGAAAATGAAAGCCGGGTGATCCTTTTTTTTTTTTTTTTTTTTTTGGTGGAAATTTTTTTTTTGGCTCTCCCATTGTTAAAAGTAATTTAACAATTGGGACCAAATTCCTTCAAGCTGTAGTTAATTTAAGCAGTGTATTAACCACTAGAGGGTGCGGCTGAAAACCCCTCCATACTGAAATATACTTCAAAGACTGAATTATTCATTGTCTGAAATTTTTCACCTTGCCAAAAATAAAAAATAAAAAACCTTTCTGCTTAGGATATTTGAAAAAAGCCGCAAATCAACAATAATAAACAAAAAATGGAATCAAAAGTTTTAAAGTCGCTTCTCAACCATGTCAAACCAAAAGACCCTATTTATTTGCAAATAACAACATCCAAAGAAGTAGTAAAAGAAAAGAATCCGTCGCCGGTAATGATCAAACTACCAAATCGGATTAAGAAAACTGATGACCTTCGTAAATGTTTAATCGTTAAAGAAAACCAACCAGAAGTATTAAAGCAACTAACAAAAAATCCAAATACTGAGAATCTATTCACACAAGTAATTTCAATAAGTAAACTCAAATCGAAGCTAAAATCACGACAGTCGGTAGAGACATTTCGTAAAAATGTCGATCTAATATTAGTGGATCATCGGATTGTTGACAAATTGCCAAATATTCTGGGGTCATTATTTTACAAATCTGGTAAAGATATGCCAATTCCCATTCGAGTTTATAAACCTTACGATCCAAATGATACAGTAGAGAATAAAAAGTTGGCAAGAACAGTACCTGATTCAAAATATATAAAGCATCAAGTTAAATTGGCAACTAAATGTAGTCCAATGGCTTTAACTCCAAGCACTTGCTTGTCTGTACAGATTGGATTTGCAAATACTACATTTGAAGAATTATTGGAAAATTTGGAATTCGTTAAAGAAGATGTTGAAAAGAGAGTTGGAAAAGATGGCAAAATTACTGTGAAAGGGTTTCAAATTAAAACTCCTGAAAGTGCCGCATTGCCATGTTAATATTGTTAAAATAATACTTTTACTAACGATTGATGAATAATAATTTAATGAATAAATAAAATACGTAAGCTTGTTTTTTTTTTTTTTTTTTTGATGATAAATAATAGTGAATAAATACAGGCGTTTTTTTTCTTTCTTGTTTTCCTAAATTTTTTTTTTTTTTTGACGTGTTTTGCGAAATTAATGCTCCATCCCACGCTAACAGAACCCCCCAAATCCCAACTTCTTGAACAATCAACCGGATTTATCATTGTTCTCATATTCTAAATTAATCAGAAGGGTTTCAATGTTTGTGATTTTGGTGATCATGTTTGCAATGACGGCGTTTTGAAGCCCTGTGTTCATTTTGAATATGGCGCTACAAAAAAGGTTAGTATCTATTTTTTTTTTTTTTTTTCCTCGGAAATAAACATACCTGAACTGCGTTGTAGCTGGTGAACCAGGTACTGCAAATCGGACATCTGACATTAACACCCATTATAATTGTTGTCGAGAATTGTTAGCAAGTTAGTGAATAAGTTAATAAATAAGTTAAAGAATTAGACAATTGTTTTTTGATCAAAAAGCGAATAAATAGTGGATAGAAATATTAGAAAGTGAAGAAAATAGAAATAAAAAAGAGACAAAACATTTCATTTAAATAACCGTTTTTTGCTTTTTTTAATCTATCATGCTTGTTTGACAATGTGGATAGGACATTCGTAGCCTATTACTCTTCCCTCGCTGGTTTTACTCATTGCAATGACCCATTTAGTTTTCTCCATTAAATCAGACTTATCATTTCAACCAAAAAAGGGGGTGTTTACTTTTTTTTTTTTTTTTTCCTTCTCCAGTTCTTGTAGAAGGTACACCATGGCCCGCTGAATTAATGCCAATTTTTTAACCATGTTAATTCACTAATGGGTTCTGAATAGAAATTATTAAACTTCAGTCAAATGATACCTTCGCATAATATTCAACTTACTTAATGCACTAACCTACAAAGAGAAAGTCCTGTATAATAACTTATGAACATGATAGAATATCCATCATATATGATGTGCTATTGTTTTACAGGTTTGATGCTGGTAATACTGGGGCTGGGTTTAAGCCTATTTGGAAGTTTAGATAGAGTCATTAGGATTACAGTATCAAGGTTACACAAACTCACGTATGGATTAGCTGATGGTTGTATTTTTTTTTTTTTTTTTTTTTTTTGACTCACTCAGTTTACAACTCAACTTATTATTTTAGCAGCTAAATTCCCCTCTCCCTCTCAACTTGGTATTAAATAAAAAAATTATTCGCAGTATTACTTTTTGCAACAGGTCAAGGCCATATCGTGCAAAAGATTAATTGTGGCTACAGTCAAAAAAAAAGGATTCTACTAAACTAAAAAAGCACTGGGGTTTGGTAACTCAAGCTTTATACCTCATGCAGACACGTAGACTCGCATTTAATAACAAACACTCAATGGACTTGCATCATCACCATCATTTGTTTTCGTCCCCCCCAATGTTGATAAGAGTGTATTTATGGTTTCTTTTTTCATACCCCAAGGATCTCTCCAAGATCCGATACAGGATGGAAATTTTACTGTCGCAGCCGGTCAACATTTTTTGAGTTGAGGTGTGAACACTTATAGGTTGATCTAGGATTTACCTTGGGGTGTCGTTTGAAGGGTTTAGAACGTGGAACCACACTACTCAATAGCGTTTGTAATCCAGTCTATAATAACAGAACTCAATAAGATCATATGGTATCAGAGCCAGAGCTTAGTATGGA